>JAADYK010001265.1:0-10142 GCA_023338225.1 Halophytophthora batemanensis | reverse complement strand
GCCCGGAGACGCCTACTCCGCGGTGTCAGGTGTGCGTGAGCTTGCTCACACACATCGACCTAGAACAGCAAACGGTATGTCCACTAGGGCCAGGACGGTACTTGGGTATCTCATGGTAACTTAGGGATGTATCGAGGCGCTGATGAATATCTACCAATCACTGGTTCCAACGACCATATGCCACGAAGCAGGCCTTCATGCATGCATATTGAGAGAATATGCGATATGATAGGCCTTTGTTGCTCCCGACAAGTCAGCGAGTGTGCCAGAATTGACTGGCAAGCAATGGCTGCGTGCGCCTTGAGTGGGGCCCATTCGCCTGTCAAGTGACGGCTGAAGGTACTTTCGCCCCGGTATACTCCGACGCGGCCATGAGGTACCAAGTATCGTCCTGGTCCTAGAAGACACGCCGTTTTCTGTTTCAGGTCGATGTGTGTGAGCAAGCTCAGGTGCAACGAACAACCGCGGAGTAGACGTGTCCAGGCACCCGAACTCCAGGGTTGCACAAGTGTTGGCTCTGCAGGTAGATTCTGCGCGCGCCATTCACGTTGCGCGCAACATCTACCTGAAGAACGAGCACTTGCTCACTCGGGCTCCTGGAGTCCGGGTGCCCGGAGACGCCTACTCCGCGGTGTCAGGTGTGCGTGAGCTTGCTCACACACATCGACCTAGAACAGCAAACGGTCTGTCTTCTAAGGCTAGGACGGTACTTGGGGATCTCATGGCAGCTTCGGGATACATCGAGGCGAGAATCCAACGCACTTCTTGTGCCATCGCACTCTTCTCGTCGTCACGTGAAGCCATTTGTGCGAGTCGGGGATTCTGGAGGCACCCGATTGGCGGAAAAGCAACCCTCGAGAAGGCTCGGAACTGTCGCTGGTGGCACGTCACGTGGCCGAGAAGGTACCGAACGCCCCCATCCGGGGACAGCAGCACGGCTGGCCCAGCCCTGGCGCAGCTCCCCCTCGCATTTTCGCCCCGCGCAGGAACAAGACCGCTCACAGCAGAGCACGACGCAGCGGCAACGCGCGTGGCGAGCCCCCAGCACCAAGCACAGCAGGCGCAACAGCTAGCAGCCAGCAGCTAGCAGTTAGCGGCGAGCAAGCGCGCAGGCCAGTCAGTACGGGCACGGACGCCTCAGTATGGAGGGGATCAAGGTACCCGTCGCCCGCTCTTTCCTTCCCCTGGCATAGACCCCAGCGGTCAGCACACCGTGTCTACCCTTGGGGGGCCTTTTTGCACGTCTGCATGTTTGCAGGCTTGCAGTGAGGCTAATCGCTTGCGCCCCGCTGGATGTGTCGCTCTTGATTTCTCTCGCGTAGGTATATGCGCCGGACACGGAGCATGTGTGGCTGCCGGGCGTGATTTGCCAGGCCAGCGCCGACGGGAAGAAGGTGACGGTGCGACTGGACGAGGTGGTGGGGCCTCAGGACGCGCAGGCGCTGGACAAGCTGCCGGCCGAGCGTGAGCTCAAGGCACTGGCGGGCCAGCAGCGCGCGGTGGATCTCAACGACGACGCAGTGCTGCAGGCGGTCAACTCGCGCCACGCCACGGTGGAGACGGCAGACGGCAAGAGCGGCACGCCGTCCCTGCCTCTGCAGAACTCGACGGCCAATCCCGTGGGCTTCGAGGACATGATCCTCATCGACCACCTGCACGAGGCCTCCATCCTCTACAACCTGCGGCGACGCTTCTTCCGCAAGCTCCCATGTACGTTCACCGGTGGCTTTGCTTTGTCTGCTATACGAATGTATCTAGTGACCTTGTAAAGATGACTAATGGAGTGTCTGGGTGACTGGACCGACTGGGCGTGCAGATACATACACGGGACGTATCTGCATCGCCGTGAACCCGTACCAATGGCTGGATCTGTACGACAAAAAGGTCATGGACCGCTTTAGCGACGGCCACCGCGAGAGCAAGCCGCCGCACGTGTACGCCGTGTCCATGGAGGCCTTTTTCAACATGCGGCAGAAGCAGGAGAATCAATCCATCCTCGTGTCAGGCGAGTCAGGTGCCGGCAAGACGGAAACCACCAAGATCGTCATGAGCCACTTGGCGGCGCTGGCGCACAACTCGAATTCCAAGGTTATCCAGCAGATCATCCAGGCCAATCCACTGCTGGAGTCCTTCGGTAACGCCAAGACGGTGCGCAACGACAATTCGAGTCGTTTCGGTAAGTTCACGGAGCTGCAGTTCACGCTGGAAGGCCAACTCGTGGGTGCGCGTTCGCGTACGTACCTACTGGAGAAGTCCCGCGTCACGACGCAGGCGGCGGGTGAACGTAACTTTCACATCTTCTACCAACTGTTGAACCAACGCGAGCTCTTCCCGGAACTGGAACTGCAGCTCACTCCCACTTTCAAGTACGTGTCGGTGCACGCCGAGCCACCGAACGGCGACGAAGAGGGCGACTTGAAGCGCACGCGCGAGGCGCTAGAACTTGTGGGCATTGAGCAGCCGCTGCAGCAGGAGATCTTCCAGATCTTGGGTGCTGTACTGCATCTGGGTGAGACGGAGTTCAGCGCACGCAACGGTGATGTGGACGCCTCGCAGCTGGTGGACATGAAGCACTTCCGCGTGGCTTGTAAGCTTTTGGGCGTGGGTGTGGACGAGTTGGAGCTGGCTGTGTGCAACCGCAATGTGTTCGTGGGCCGCGAGGTCATTCGCAAGCCCATGACAAGCGACCAGGCTGCGGATTGTCGTGACGCGCTGGCCAAGAGTCTCTACTCGAAGCTCTTCCTGTGGCTCGTGGAACAGATCAACGAGACGATTGGCGTCAAGACGGTGGGCGGTGCTGGCTCCTTCATTGGCATTCTGGACATTTTTGGCTTTGAGCACTTTGAGACCAACTCGTTCGAGCAGTTCTGCATCAACTACGCCAACGAGAAGCTGCAGCAGAAGTTCGTGCAGGATGTGCTCAAGACGGTGCAGATCGAATACGAGGAGGAGAACATCTCGTGGTCACACATCACGTTCGCAGACAACCAGGACGTGCTCAATCTCATTGAAGGCCGCATGGGTGTCATCAGTTTCCTGAACGAAGAATCGCTGCTGGCGACAGGCACAGATGCGTCTTTCGCGAGCAAATTGGGTGCCGTGATGGAGAACAACCCGCTGCTGGAGACGCCGCGTCTCAACAAGTGCGCCTTCTCCGTGTACCACTATGCCGGCAAGGTCACGTACGACGCCTCGGGCTTTCTGGACAAGCACCGCGACGCTATCCTGCCCGATATTAAGCAGTGTATGAGCCAGTCCAAGCTCCGCATCCTGTCCAAGATGTTCACAGACGACGTGAACGCCAGCAAGGGCGCGACGGGTTCGGCCAGTCGTGGCGGCTCCTTCCGTGGCAAGGCACGCGGTAGTAAGAGTGGCGCACATGCACAACCGCGTCGTACGACGGTGGGGACGCAGTTCAAGGAGAGTCTGGCCCAGCTCATGGAGAAGATCAGCCTCACAGAGGTGCATTACGTGCGCTGTCTCAAGCCCAATGGTCTCAAGAGCGCCAACTGCTTCTCGCACGGCGAGATCGTGAACCAACTGCGCTGTGCCGGTGTGATTGAAGCCATCCGCGTCTCGCGGAGCGCGTATCCGAGTCGCATGCCGCATATGGAGTGCGTCAAGAAGTTCCGCATGCTGCTGAGCTCGTCGCTGCCGCCGCACCAGCAGTCCAGCGGACTGAATGATCTGGACGCCGAGGCTGTGAAGACCCAGTGTGAAGAGCTCATGGAGAAGCTGCTACCAGGTCGCAACATCCAGGACTACCAAGTGGGACTTACACGCGTGTACTTCCGTGAAGGTGTGCTGGAAGAACTGGAGACCAAACGTGGCTGGGCGCTGCGCAAGTACGCCATCTTGCTGCAGAAGAACGTACGCTGTGTGCTCGTGCGTCGGCGGTTCCTGCGACAGAAGCGTCAGGTAGTGGTCATCCAGAAGTACTGGCGACGCCACGTGCTGCGCAAGCGCTTCTTGACACTTCAGCGGGGTGTGACGCTACTGCAGGCGCGTGCTCGTGGCCATACGGCGCGAAAGATGTACCGCGTGCTGCGCTTCGACTTCCGTATCGTGCAGTTCCAGGCCTACTGCCGTATGCACATGGAGCGCCAGCGTTATCTGCAAAAGGTGGCAGCAGCCAAGCGACTGCAGGGCTTCTGGCGCTTCTCTCTGTTGCGCCTCGTCTTCCTGCGCAAGATGGAGAAGGAGAAGGCGTACAAGGCGCTGGGCTCCAAGGTGGCGCAGTTGCAGATGAAGTTGGACCGCAAGCAGGTGGGCGGTGGCGGCCACAAAATGTCGCCTTCATCTGCCAAATCGCGCACACTAGGACCTTCGGACCTGCCGCACACGGCGTCGGGAAATGGCAGCGACCGCACGAGCCTGGCTAATGGCTCACTTCGAGGCTCGATGCTCAACAACCACCGATTCAGTGGTAGCAGTGGCATTCTGGACGAGAGCCAGGAAGTCATTACGGCGCTGCACGAGGAGAACGAGAAGCTGCGACAGCAGCTGGAGAAGCAGGAATCGGAGATTCAGCGCCTCAAGACGGAGAACCGCACGCTCAAGAACTGGCAGCAGTCCAAGGAAGTGGGCGAGCAAGTGCAGAAGCTGGCTCATCGCGACCAGGAGAGCAAGGACCTCACGTATCTTGCAGCGCTCGAGGGTGAGTACGAGAAGCTGCGCGCGTACATTTGTGAGACGCGCGAACTGCCAGCCGACAGTGGCAGTATTACGCAGCTCAACAAGGAGAGCGGGTCCACGGTGCCGACGTCAGGGGGTCGTGGATCGCTCACGTCCATGACGTCGGACAAGTCGTTATTGGCTACAGCGGCCGCTAACGGCATTGTGGACCAAAAGTCAGCTGAAGCGCACCACATCCTTATGAAGAGCGCAGCGCGAATCGCGCATGCCAAGACCAAGGTGTCGACCAAGGGCAATGCGAGACGCGTGAAGGACCACTGGGAGGAGATCCGCAACTACCCACCGCCTATGCACTACACGCTGGGCTCGGTGCCCTGGAAGCGGCTGCTTACGGACTGGGCGCAAGGCAACCCGAAGAAACTAGACTACATGACGCGGTGGCTCAAGAACGTGCTGGACGGTGGCCCCATTGTCTCGGACACGTTCCCTATGGGTGTGGAGCTCAAGTACGTGACGCCCATGATGCTGGACGGCTTCATGCAGCTCATTATCCCCAAGTTGGCGGAGCGGCCGGATATCCAGGTGCATGTGCACACGAAGGAGTTCATTGGCACGAGCATGCGCATCACGTTGTCGCAGTTGGACACGCAGGGCAGTGGGCACCACGGCCGCGCATCCATGGCCAATGCCCACGCCCGGGTGGAGCGCTCGCCGCCCATGGAGGTGGAGGACTTCCAGCGCATCTCGATCCTGGCCAACTCGAACCAGAACTCGAGCGGTCGCATGTCGTCCTCCACGCTCAGCCTCTCGCCCATGGACTCGAGCTCGGCCATGTCGTCGGGAAGTCCCGGCAGCTACCGCTCCAGTGGCATCTTCCGCTCGAGTCGCAGCAACGGCAGCGAGCATCAGCCTCGCAACTCGTTTTTCCACCGGAAATAAGGCGTTTCGACTCGGAAGTCCGTGTCGCAATCGAGGTGCTGCAGTTGGACAGGCTGGATGAGTGCACTTGCGGGTGCGTAGCGAGAACTGGACGGAGCTGGCCACGACGCCGCGGGGCCCGCACAGCCCGGGGATGGATGTTTATTTGGTTGGTTGGCGAAGGAGCTGGAAGACCGACGACGTAGCGCGAAGCGAAGCGAAGTGGACGCGAATTGGACGCGAATTGGCAGCGCTGCAATTTGGGCTGGCCGGGTGTCAGGTCGGCTGTTGGGACGGAGACACGGGGCTGGTGGCGGACCGAGAAGCGGACAGCAGTAGCAGGTGAGAAAATGCATGGAAGAAAACAGGAAAGATGGAGGCAGTGAGTGCTCGCAATGCGTTCGTTGCAGCCCGGGTTGCATGCACTTGCGATGTCTGTATGTACATGCAGTAGAAAGGCAAGGCAAGCCATGCGCTACATCTGAATTGGTGACGCCTCGGGACACGGGGGTGCGAATCAGTTATCCAGTGGCTCGCAGGCTGCGCGCTGGCGTGTGGAGGTTTCGCAATGGGCAGAAGGCGAGCGGGATGTCGCTCCGCGAATTCCTCGGGCGATGGAATCCGGCCAGTCGGCTACAGTTCAGTCGTCCGAGCCACGGATTCCGGCGGCTGTGGACTGCGTCAGTCGGATCTCGCATGGCGTCCCGTAGTCGCCAGCCAATGCCGGCGAAGCGCAATTGGGGAAGGTCTTGGTCGCGGGATGCGTGCAAGCGGCGCTGGACTGCGAGCCCAGTACCAAAATTTCACTCGCTCTCTAGGACGGCGTCAACGCTTGATGTGTTCGCGGACGATCCGAGATTCCTACTATGCCAGGCTGCCAGCTGGACTAAGACAAGTACGTGAGTGCATCGAGTTCAGTGCTTGCCGCCGCCGCACGTCCAGTGTACAGTAGCGCTGGCAACGGGCGGCTGAGGCGCTTGAAGCTGGCGGCAGTGCGCCATTCGTCCGCGAGAAGCGTCTGACGGGCGACCAGGACTGCTGGACGATTGGACCCGCTTCGAGGTGTGCAATGCCTTGCAGATGGTCGTGGAGCACTGCCATGACTGGTGCGGGGTTGCATGAACCCGCCACTCGCTCCCAGACGCCCCGCGAATGCGTCAAGTTCCACACAGACTGACAGGTTGACGCACAGCATCTTTAGCTAAGATTTCTGATGAGCGAAGAAGGCGTCGGGGTCGACGCCCAGCCCCGTGCGATACTTGTTCTCGACGCGTCTGCGACGAAATTTGAGTCTTGGGCCCCTCCAAGGCAGTTGAGAGGGTCGTCGCACCGCCACTTTCCGCAGCAAAGCGACGCCAATCGCTTGCTGGCGGGTCGCAGACGCCAGCGCTCATATATATGAGCAGCTTTCCCGCGCTGGTCATTCAGCTGCCAGAGACCTTGAGAGCGGCCCTCTCGTTGCGCGTCGGCCGTCCTATGCTGGTCCAAGTGCCTCAAGTGGCTACCACCACTGTCCAGCCCAACGCATTTCGCCAGCGCCGCACATGGCCGTGTGCGTGGCTTCCTGCCGTGCCCGACGGCGCTGGCCTCACGCCGGGCGAATGAGCCTTGCAATCAGGCGCGGGCCAGTGGCTGCTGAAGACATTTGGGGCTCGGACGGCGCTTTCTGGCCTCTCGGGCGCAGATGAACCCATCAAGGGGCGCGGGCGACCGGAATAAGTGGGCGAAGTAGCTGCCGCCTCGTCGAATGGCATAGGACTTGACGCCGGAGATGGGGAAACACGAGTTGACGCACAACGCTTTCTCGGACGCAGACACCGGACCCATCACGGAAAGCGATCTGTGGCCCAGCGTCTCCGCACATGTGTTTTATTTTTGAGTGGAGATTCCGAGCTGATTTTCGACCCTTGGGGCGACTTGGAGGCGACAGGATTTCAAAGAAGTGGGGCCGCGTTCGAGGCTTGCGGGAGCTCTTTAGTCCACGTGGGGTTGTCCCAGTGGCCGTGCACGGCTGTGCGGCCCGGCCCAGCGCCTTGGAACGCTTCGGAGACTCGCGGACCCGGCAGGCAGTCATTCTTGAATTCTCTTCATGGCGGCTAGAACAGCAAACCACTCTCTGAAACCCGCCACGTCAAATACAACCATGCTGAGCTCCCCAACCGCGAAAGCGCCCGGCACCATGGCGCCCGCCAAGCCTGCGAGCGCCAAGACGACAGCCAAGGCCGCAGCGTACCCGAGCCGGGCTGTGGGCGTCTGGAGCACCGAGGAGCATGATCGTTTCCTGGACGCGCTCAAGAAGTACCCGCAGGGCCCTTGGAAAGCCATCACCGAGTTCATTGGCACGCGCTCGGTGCGCCAGGTGCAGACGCACGCGCAAAAGTACCAGGAGAAGGTCTCACGCCGACTCCATGGCATGCAGACGGGCAAGGCCATCCGACTGCGGCGCGAGCACCGCATCGACCACGACGTGCTGGCCCTGCACACGCTTATCAGTCTGCCACCCGAGCTGCGCAACAAGCACGCGCGACGTGCGGCGCAGCAGGCGGCCAAGCAGACCCCAGTGGTTGCCGCCACGCCGTCGGTGGCTGAGGCCCCTGCCGTGGTGACGCCCGTAAAGCAGGAGGTTCAGCGCCCCACGCTCATGACGGTGGATCTGAACGACAAGATGCTGGGTCTACCGTCTCTAGGCGTCGACGGCTCCTCACCCTCCTCCGTGTCATCATCCTTTCTCTACGACGACTCGACCTTCGCTCTGATGGACGTGGACGATCTCCCAACGCTCAGCGAGTCGCTCGACTTCTTCATCGAGAACTTCTCCTAAGTGCGTTTTGGTGGGGACGTCTGTGTCACTGCTCGCCTAGAGCCACGGTCGCAGCCGGACGTTTGCCCCACAAGCTTCTCAAGCTGCAAGGAACGCGTTGCGACCCCCTGGCAAGCGAATATTTATACCTCTTCATGTATACAACCCCCGCAGCATTCTCGCTTGCGTTGCAAATACACTCCATTGTCCGCCTTTCACCTCGACCCGTGTCGCATGCTTGGAGTGATTCGCACGCTGCACGCTGCACGCTGCACTCCGCAGCTCGGTGGCTCACTGGCGTCTTCATGTGTTTACCTTGGCGCTCGGTGCGATTCTTTCGCGCAATCCGTCCGGAGAACTGCGCACTCCTGATTTGCTTCCACACGGGCTTGGAGCACGTGCGTCCGGAGACTGGACTCACCGCCCCGCGTTCAGCGTTCGAGAAACTTCTACGTCGCATACGGCCGCATGAGTGCCAGTGTTGGAGCGGAAAGGCAATCGAAGCGACTTTGTGCACTGAATAAAGTGGTCGGCGCAAGCGGCGGCTGTGCGGGACTCAACGCCAGTGGAGTCACCGAAGGCCGGACACTGAGCACGAGAGTGGAAAACTAGCACGGCTGAGGAAGGCTACAGAAGACTGGTGAAGCCACAAGACGCTAAAGCAGCCTCGGAATGGCAGTCGCGTGGCGAATGCGCTCTCGAGGCGGCAGTTGGTCAATGTAGCCATTTGCTGCTGATGACTTTGCTTGAATTTCGTCTCGTTTCGAAGACACGTACATCGATATGCAAGATACAGCCAACCACGTTTTCTGAATGGTAGGCGACGGACCAGGCCGTGCTGCTCCTCTACGGGCGCTGTCTCTCCTGCCCCGCCGCTACGGAGCTCTTCCGCGTGGGCAGCAGGCGGCACATTGGCAGCGGTAGCAGCAGCTGGCCTTCTCCGCTCGCTCGAGTCTAGCCAGTGCTGGACGCAAGCGTCTTCGATCTTCGGTCTTCGATCAACGGCAGCCGGCGTTTCGCGCATTGTCAACGTGCTCTGTGCTTGAGTCACCACGAACAGTACAACATACAGATGACCATCGTCTTTCGTAGCTGCTCAGATGCACAACAGCAACACTGCTAAGCGGAATGACTAACTGCTTTGAGGCTCTCAAGCACGGGCATCAAATAAGAATGGTAACATACAATCATGCCAGTCTAGGATGGTATTGCGCCGAGTCTTCCTCGGAGTCTTCCTCCCTTCGGAGAGAGATTCGTCCTCACTCTCCTGCACTCGCACGCTCCGTGGCGCACCACTCCGGGCTACGCGCTGGCCCCGAGGCCCCCTCTCTGCCTCTCCTTTCACGCAAAACACTTAGTACGAGTGCACGTTGCCCTGCTGCTGGTACTGGTACTGGTGCTGCTTCTGACTCTGACTCTGGTGCGAGCTGTAGTCGAACTGGCCATTGCCACCCGACGACTGCGTCGACGCAGGGGCCTCTGTGGTCGTCGCAGGAGCCTCCGTAGCCGGCGACTCCGTGGCAGCGGGCGTCTCCGTAGCAGGCGTCTCCACGTCACGGTCCTCGCTTGAAGTGGTCTCAGGCACCTCCGTCACGGGGGCCGACGTGCCAAAGCCAGCCTCGCTCTCAGCGCCGTAAGAGCTGGGGGCCGACGTGCTCGAGGACCACGAGCCCTCCTCCGAGCCCACCGTCGGCTCCTCCGTGCTCACCGTCATGGGGCCGCCATCGCTCGATTCACCAGCGTCCGGGGACGACGACTCCATGCTCGAGTCCTCGAAGAAGCTCGCGCT
>JAADYK010001264.1:0-10143 GCA_023338225.1 Halophytophthora batemanensis | reverse complement strand
GTCCGACACTGCAGGATCCCTTGGTTTAAGCTGCTGGCCGTGGCTTCCAGCAGGCTAACCGCCGAAGCACTCGAGTCTTTCGCTTTCCATCCGTTGGGCTTGGGCGTCTTCTTGTTTTTCCTCTTCCTTTTGCTCTTGCTCTCATCGGTGGTCACATGCTGGAGCTTCCGCTCCTTACTCCGTACGCGGTTGCAGATCCCTTGCAGCGTGGCCAACGTCACAGTCTGGTGTAGATCAGGAAAGCGAGCGTGCATCTCCGCTACGATGGCACGCCACTTAGTCCAATCATCCGGCGACGACATCTCGTGCGCGTGCTTCTCCGACCACTTCGGAAACGTGGCGTCGAGCAGGAGAACGGTGCGATGCTGCTCGGGGGTCAACAACAAGGACTTCACACCAGCCCGGAGGTCACCAGGGTCCTTCTGGGTCCCTTGTGGCTGTGAGGATGCGGCTTCGGGTGAAGACCCCGTGTCGACGGTCTCTGGGTTGGCGGGCATCCCTGTCTCCATGGCTCTGCAGCGAGTCAAGCGCAAAAGCGAAAGTGAAGCAAGTGGAGTGGCCCAACGGGGCCATCTAGTGACTTTCCTGACCACGTCGTAGCTCATTGGAGCGATGGTCCCGTTGGACTACCACCTAACTGCCTCAATTTTGAGCATGAAGGACATCAGAGAGCATACAGCCGGACGTCGCTGTGGTCTTCCATCGTCCAGCAGCATCAACAATCGAGTCCTGCTCGTCTAGGAAATCGCCTTACGCTCCTGCATCCAGAAGAACCCGAGCGACTTTTGAGTGACCGTGTTGCAGCGCTACACCCAGAGTACTGGTGCCGTCGGGGCGCTGCAAGCCGACCTTCGCGCCGTGCATAAGTAGCAGCTGGACAATCTCCCCGTCGCCTCTGGAAGCCGACACCATGAGGGAAGACCAGCCCCATTCGTCAGTCTGGTCGACTGCGGCTCCAGCTTCCAACAGCGCGCGTACACACTCCAGCCGGCTGTTCTTCACCGCTACGAGCAATGCTGTTACCCCGTTGGGCAGCAGCGCGTCGACATTTGCGCCAGATCGGACGAGTAATCGCACAACTTGGACGTGGCCGCCGTCCACGGCGTAGACAAGAGCTCTACAGCCACCTCCATCTGCAGAATTCACTTCTTCGCCTCGCCGTAGTGCGCGCTTCACCGCTTTGCAGTTTCCCTGGAGCGCAGCGTCGTACATCGACAGCGGTGTCTTCTTGCTGGCGTTGCCCATGCCACACAGTGATCAAGAACGTAGCTGTCGACGCTAGGTGATCTGGTAGTGGAGTCTTTGGCCCGTCAAGGTGGTCTAGAGAGCTGCACCACAGCCAAAAAGAATGCCGAGTGACCGAAGAAGCTGGGAAGAGTGCTTCAGGCTTTGCTGCAGCTCGCGGCCTCCTGGAGGATTCCTTCTCTGTTCCATCCTCTCAATGCGTCTGCTTTGGATATGAGGCGGATCTGAGACCAGAAGGCGTTTGGGCGTGATGGAGACGCCAGGCGAGGAAGACGTCGACATCACCAACGACAGCGTGGCGTCCAGCTGCCAGTGGCAATGTCTGGAGCATGAAGGGCTGTCCTTGGCCTCCTCCGTGGCCTTGGGAGCGACGAGCAGTCGACTCCGCTGTTGGAGGTCAGAGCTGGCTGACGAGGTTCAGGATCCTTGAGCGGACACTGCAACTACCGACCAGCGCACTTTCGGCACGAAGTTGGCCGATCACAAAGCAGCTCCCATCAACTATTCGTGATACGTAAGAAGCCATGACCACCCAGTTTTGGATGCGATGGGAGACTGGTCGGTGTGGTGGAAGCGGTCGGTCGACCAGCGCGTAGGGAAGACATGGATCCCGGCTGCTCAAGATCACGAGTCTCCCATTCGTTCTAGGCGGATCAAGGACGAACCGTGGCTCCAATGGGAAAAGCACTGCACGACGAAGATATGCTCGTCTTGCGGGGGACCCCATCGCAGCATCACCAGCGAAAAGGTCTTCTCGAGCTCGCACTGCAGCCTGGCGCTCGACCGCGACGTGAACGCCGCGCGCAACATCTATCTGAAGAACGAGCCTGCTCACTCGAGCTCCTGGACTCCAAGTGTCCAGAGACGCCTACTCCGCGGTGTCAGGTGCGCGTGAGCTTGCTCGCACATGGACTCGAAACAGAAAACGGTGTTGTCTTCCAGGGCCAGGACGGTACTTTGGTCTCTCGTGGTAACTTTGGATCTATCGAGGCGTCCAATGCTGCTTCCAATGAAGCCATCACCAGGAGAGCTGAAGCGGAGGAGAACGCTGCGCGGCAAAAGCTCCAATACCACCCCCAGGTTGCTGTGCCATTTATCAAGACTGTGAGCGAACGTAGTCTTGCCACCACGCCATCATTTCACACGACACACGCAATAGCAAAGCCTTACTGGTATGAATGGATAGCAATAGCACGAGCAGGAAAGGAGCAAGCTGCGTGCGGCAGCATCTAGTTGCGCTTCTTCTTGCCACGACGTTCACGGCCCTTCTGTGCGTTGGGGTTCATGCGGCCGTAGCCCACGACGATACCCGTCTGCTTCTCCGCCTTGACACCCAAATCGTGGGCCACGTTTTCACCAAAGGCGCTCTGCATCACCTTCTTGTGCTGGCGCTGGCGCTGGCCCCAAATACCCACCAGCAGCTGGTCTTCACGCAGCAGCAAGTCACCCTGACGTCCACCCTTCGGCTTGGGCAGCGAGAACTTGGTGCCCGTGAGCTTCGTGGGCCGATTGGCACGCGTGTAGAAGGTCATCTGACCGTCACGGTCCAGACTGTAGGATACTCGCTCCATGGTGCTGTTACCGCACTTGGGACAGAAGATGCGTTCCATCTCCGTGGAAGTGGTGAAGCACGCCACACACTTGAGGATCCACTGCTTCACACGCTTGATGATCATGCCTTCGGTGGACAACAGACGCAGACCAATCTGCAGCATCACGTTCTGCATGGAAAAGTCCGTGGTGATGCAAGCCACGGGTAGACGCGTCGAAATCTGCTCCAGACCCTTACCGTCCCCGAAAGGCGACTGCGTGAATTTGGCAAAATTGTCCTCGTTGATCCAGTTCTTGCCGTCGTCTTCGCCCGCGCCAGCGTTGCTGGACGCCGCAAAGCCGCCCATGATACGCGACTTGACGTCGGCATTGCGGATCTCTTCGCGGATCACGGGCTGCTCCACGGGTTCCGTCTCAGCGGCGTCTTCCGTCGTCTGCTTTGTGGTGTCCTCCTCCGTCTCCTCGTGGAGGAACGAGCACTCGTCGCCGAACTTGCAGCCCTCCGGCGTGTTGAAGAACCGGCACGGAATCGCCACCTTCTTTTTCTCTGCTCCGTTCTCACCACTAGCAGCCGAAGCGTCCGCGTCGTGTGCAAAGCGACATTCGTCACCGTACTTGCACCCCATGGCCGAGCCAAAGTACTTGCACGGCTGCTTGGACTGTGAACCACCCACGATCTTGCCGTTGGCCGCACGCACGAGCGTCTGTGAGATCTCGGGACTACTGCGCAAGTGCTCTGTGCCGTTCGTCTCGGCCTCAAGCTGGTACGCCAGTGCCATGACACGCAGGTCCGTGAGCGAGAGATAAGTAAAGTCACCTGTCTTGCGGGAGAAGTTCACCACAGCCTTCATGGCCTCAGCGGAGGGCTCACGGGTCTGTAGCGTGAATGGTAGACGCTCTAGAATGGCACGAGAGCGCTTGTCTCGGATCTCGTCCAGTACATCCGGCACGGTCCAGAAGTTCTGCAACAAGCATGCCCACCAGCAGATGCATCAGTCCATCGAGCGAGAATGCCGAACCACAGCGCAAGACAGCATACCACCATAACTACAATGGCAAACAATCAATGTACAACAAGACATGGCACATACCTCCGCCAGCACCGCCAGATTGGTGCCTTTGATGATGGCGCCCGAGTCGATCACGAGGTGCAGCACCTTCTTCGTGGACGCCGGCTTGGCGGCCACAGGCGCCGCGGGAGCTGCTGCCGCCGCTGCATACGAGAAGCTGGGCTTGGGCGCCTCTGTCTCCGTCTTGGGGGCCTGCGGCGCGATCTCTGCGGCCTGCAGCGCCGCTGCGAGTTGCTCTTCTTCCGCCATTTTGTCGCTCCTTTGGACCTGAGCTTCGTGTGCCGCTGACGCTGGTCAGCCCTGCGGTCTTTGCCAACCAAAGTTGGTCGATAATGAGCCAATAGGAGGCTTTGCAGCCGCCTTTATTCCCACCAATGAGGTGAATGGAAAGCGGTCTAGCAGTTACGAAGTTCGTAACGGAACGGGGGGATCTCCCGACCAACTCGAGCCGCACCTGGCTCCCTGCAGCTTGTTTCACCCCGTCTCTCCCATACAAATAGGGAACGCTGGTGCCGCTTGAAGCCTCAGCTCGTCGTCCTGGGCCTTTGCCACACACAAGGAAGATCGCGGAAGAAAGACAAGCGGAGCTCTTCGCCCAGATCTGCTCTCGGCGGACGACCAAGCAAGCAGGAAGGCAGCCATGGCGCACGTGTTCGGCGACAACGAGAAGGAGTCCGACTTTGGCTATGTGTACAAGGTCTCCGGCCCGCGTAAGTGTGTCTGTAGCTGTCACCCGGCCGGCCCAACCGCGCCGTCTCCAAGTCAGCAGCGATGGCCGGACGGTCATATGCCTCTTCAGATCTCTCTTAGCGTCGCTCCCCTGGCATCTCGCCGCTTGTAGACACGCAGAGCGCATGCTAAAAGACTTGTGGTGTGCTAATGGCTGCGGTTTTGGCTGGCGTATGCAGTGGTGATCGCCGAGAACATGCACGGCGCGGCCATGTACGAGCTGGTACGCCTTCATTCCCGTTGTACCTTCCGCTATAATGCGCTGCTACTCGCATACGAAGGAGCTGTGGACTGATAATTCTGTGTGTGGACGTTACTGCAGGTGCGTGTGGGCCACGACAAACTGGTGGGCGAGATTATCAAACTGGAGAACACGAACGCATCCATCCAAGTGTACGAAGACACGTCTGGTTTGACGGTGGGCGACCCCGTGGAGCGTCGTAAGCAGCCGCTATCAGTGGAACTCGGGCCTGGCATTGTGGATAACATCTTCGACGGTATCCAGCGTCCACTGGAGTCCATCGCAGCGTTGTCCAAGGACGTGTACGTGCCCCGTGGCGTGGATGTGCCGTCACTCGACGCCAACAAACAGTGGCGCTACAAGCCCGTGAACTTCCGTGAGGGTGATCCTATCTCTGGCGGAGATATCTTTGGTCTGGTGCACGAGAACGACATTCTCCACTCGCACAAGATCATGTGTCCGCCTAACGTCTTCGGTACGGTGGTCAAGATCTACGGTGCCGACACGGACAACAACGAGTCCTTCACGCTGCAAGACACGGTTCTGGAGGTACGTGACGACACTACGGGCACCACGCACAAGCTGGGACTGTCGCACATGTGGCCTGTGCGTAAGCCACGTCCGGTAGCCGAGAAGCTGGCGGGTAATGTGGCGCTGCAGACCGGCCAGCGCATCATCGACGCCTTGTTCCCGTCTGTGCTGGGCGGAACCTGTGCTGTTCCAGGCGCTTTCGGCTGCGGTAAGACGGTCATCTCACAGGCGCTGTCCAAGCACTCGAACTCGGACGCTATTGTGTACGTGGGTTGCGGCGAGCGTGGTAACGAGATGGCTGAAGTGCTCAACGACTTCCCGGAGCTCACCATGACGGTCAACGACCGCGAAGTGCCCATTATGAAGCGCACGACGCTGGTCGCCAACACCAGTAACATGCCTGTGGCAGCCCGTGAAGCCTCCATCTACACGGGGATCACGCTGGCCGAGTACTTCCGTGACCAGGGCATGAACGTGTCTATGATGGCCGATTCGACCAGTCGTTGGGCCGAAGCACTGCGTGAAATCTCGGGACGTCTGGGTGAAATGCCCGCTGACAGTGGCTACCCAGCGTACCTGGGTGCACGTCTGGCTGCTTTCTACGAACGTGCTGGCCGTGTGTCGTGTCTGGGAAGCCCGAACCGTGAAGGAAGTGTGACTGTGGTGGGAGCCGTGTCGCCACCAGGTGGAGACTTCTCGGACCCGGTGACGGCCGCGACGCTGTCCATTGTGCAGGTGTTCTGGGGGCTGGACAAGAAGCTGGCGCAACGTAAGCACTTCCCGTCCGTGAACTGGCTCATCAGCTACACCAAGTACATGCGCGTGCTGGAGCCATTCTTCAACAAGATCGACCCAGAGTACTCGTCGCTGCGAACGCAATGCCAGGACATCTTGCAGAAGGAGGACAACCTGACGGAGATTGTCCAGCTTGTGGGCAAAGAGTCGCTGTCGGAGGACCAGAAGGTCATCATGGAGATGGCGAAGGTCATCCGTGAGGACTTTCTGCAGCAGAACGCCTTCTCGGACTACGACTTCACGTGTCCGCTGCCCAAGAGCGTGGGTATGCTGCGCTCCATCATCCTCTTCTACAACCTGAGTCAAAAGGCCATCGCGGACTCGCCACCTGACGCCAAGGTCACTTGGGCGCAGATCAAGACGTCCATGAACCCCGTGCTGCAGAAGATCATCCAAACCAAGTTCCAGCTGCCTAAGCAGCCCCCCGAGGAGCTCAAGGCCTTTTTCACGGGACTGGACGAGGAGATCGAGCAGTCCTTCCAGACGCTCTCCGACTAAGTGGAGCTTTCGCTGTCGCCAGACGCACTTGTAGGCCGCCGGCCCAGCACTGCAAGACCGTCGCAGGGATGAAGATCGCAGAGAGAAGAAGAGGTCGTACAGAGCTGCAGGGCAGAGAGTGAGAGCAGCAGAGCCCCTGGGCGTAAGTGTATCCGTTTGCAAGGGCTGGCTTGTCATTGTGGTTCAAGTGTACCGTCAAACTGGTTCACGGATACGTTGGGGTACGCTTTTCGCGTAACCCTCCGTTTGGACTGTGGTGTAATCAGTGCGGTGCGGCGGTTACTGCGGGACGTGTTGACGCTGGGGATCGCTGTCGTAACCTGCGTGCCGACACCGTTATCCTCGACCCGCGAGCAGTCACTTACTGCCCGTGCACGCTGCGAGCTTTGCAGGGCACAGCGCATGACGCGACGGGGTGAGAAGCTTGGAGCGTAGCAAGCTTGGCTTTAACGGCGGCAGTCTTGCTGAGCTCCCCGCCCTATCCCATCGCAAACGACAGCAACCCACCACACCGGTCACGTAACCTCCCCTTGGGCCTTTCTCATTGGCTGAAACCATGTCCCACGCCTCCTCCACGGCAGCGCCTGATTGATGGAAAACATTTCTTCCTTCTCTGATTGGTCATGGACCGTCGCCTGAAATAGTACCCAGGAGGCGTCGGGGTATTCAGCCCGTCATGCGGCCACTTCATTCGCCCAGTTTCTTCGCGGGCATAAGGTCGAAGCAGCTCAAGCTGACGAAGGTGCCCAGTAAAGCTCTCCAAGCGCAAGCAGACAACTCCCAGGCGCAAGATGGGCAACAAGGCGTCGACGCCAGGCCAGCACACGCGCTGGAACGGGGGCAACAGCATCCCGACGCGTCTAGCACCCAAGAATCCGCGTCAGAATCGTCCGACAGCGACCGCAAGGTGCGATTCCGCGCTCTCCTTGGTCACAGCACAGGCTCACAGCCTCAAGATGGGGGGTAGTTTGCCTGCTAACACTCTTGCCTGTGTCCGTCTGTGATTATAGCCAGTCGCAGTCAGCTGCGAAGGACGCGCCGGTGCCGGCGCCGTCTCCCCCTCCGTCGCCGTCAGTCTCCTCCACGGCCTCGACACCAACAGAGGACCAGATCATCTCCAACTGGAAGCTCTTCAATGACCTGGAGAACCGCGAAGAGCACGAAGTGGTGCGTGTGCTATACTGTCCTCTGCTCTATGAGTTTATTGTCTCGTGCTCACCCTGCTACCTCCGCTCTACCGTCTGCGAATCTGCATCTGCATCTACCACTAGCTGGAGCTATCGCTTTTCCTGGATGCGCTGGCCAACTACATGCCTGGTCTGGACGACCGCAAAAACTCCAGCAGCGCCGAGAAGCAGCAGAGCCGGGCTGTGTCACAGCAGAACGTCGGGAACATCGACATTGCCAACATGTACGTACAGGCGGACGAGTTGGGCGACGTCATCACGCGCGAATACGTGGAGAAGATGGTGGATTCCTGTCGTAATGGCCGCAAGATCCCTCGGAATGTTGTTGTACGCGTGGTGAACGAGACCATGGCGCTCTTCCGCGCCGAACCCACGATGGTGGAGTTCAGTGTCGCCCCAGCGAATCACGTGACGCTCGTTGGCGACTTGCACGGCCAACTGGACGATCTACTTCTCATCTTCCGTGAGAACGGCCTACCATCGGAGAGCAACCCGTACATCTTCAACGGCGACATTGTGGACCGTGGAGACCGCGGTGTAGAGATCGCCATCATCATCTACCTCTTCAAGTTGCTGTACCCGAAGCACGTGCTGGTGAACCGCGGAAACCACGAGGAGAACTCCATTACGCAGGTCTTCGGCTTCATGAAGGAGTGCGAACTCAAGTATGACCGCTTCATCTACGACCTCTTCTGCGAGAGTTTTCGCTGGCTACCGCTGGCGACACTGGTAGACGACCGTGTGCTGGTGGTACACGGTGGCGTGCCACGAGAGTGCGTGCAGATCAAGGAGTTCAACACACTGGACCGCGCCGGCTACGACCTCACGCGGTACCGCACCAAACCCAAGAGCCGACGTGACCGTGAGCCGCACCGCAAGTTGCAGATCATCCGCGACTTGCTTTGGAGCGACCCCAAGGTGACGAAGGGCTGGGAAGAGAACAAACGTGGTGCAGGGATCAATTACGGCCCCGACGTGGTACAGAAGTTCATGGTGAAGAACAAACTGGCGCTCGTGGTACGTTCGCATGAGTGCGTGCCGCGCGGCTTCGATTGGCCGTACCAGGAGAAAGGCATGCTGGTGACGCTCTTCTCGGCCTCCAATTACTGCGGCAAGGCCAACAATCTGGGCTGCTTTATGCGCGTGCCCTCGGGCAAGGACAAGCCGGCGTTCTTCCAGTATATGGCCAGCGCTGAGAGTCGCGACATGGGCGTGTCCAACCTGGACGCGCTCTTCTCGCTCATTATACAGTACCGCGCTGATCTCGTGGAGGAGTTCCAGAACGAAGACAAGGACAAGAGCGGCAAGCTCTCGGTGCAGGCTTGGGGTGTCGTGATGGAGGATGTCTTGGACTTGTCTTTGGACTGGAAGGCGCTGCAGCCACTGCTTACGGCGCTGGACGACGAAGGAATGGTGCCTTACAACGACTTTCTGGCTCGGTACAACGCCGAGGGAGCCATTAAGCGAGCTGACAGCAAGGAGGCCGCAGACCCGAAGCGTATGGAAGGTCGCAGCGCCTTCAACTCGCTCTACCGCCACCGTTCCCGACTGGAAGCGCTGTTCCGTGTGCTGGATCGTGATGGTAACGGCACCATCACGGTTGACGAGCTGGAGAATGGCATCAAGTTGCTGAATGAGCATTTGCCCGCTGGCACCAAGCCCTTCAGCACCAACGGCATGGACTACATGCGCATGATGGACTTTAGCCACGACAACGAGATCAACATCAACGAGTTCATGGAAGGTTTCCGGATCAACGCCAAGCTGACGGTGCACGCCAAGTGGAAACGCGCACGCAAGAAAATCAAGGCACTGAGTGCGATCGGTGCGCTGCGGATGCTGTCGCTGCCCAGTCACGCCAGTGCCGCTGCAGCCGGTAGTCCACATGAGAAGGACTCAGCGGCAGGAACGATGGCAAAAGACGAGGACGACCAGTCACAGCTAGACGCGGTCAGCGGTGACGAAGCCGAAGCTGACCCGGAGCTTGTGACGGTGCCCCATGCGACAGCTCCGCCTGTATTCACCCGCCACGGCAGCGTGCAAGTCATCGCACCGCCAACTGCCGCTAATATTGACGACGTGAAGGTGGATCTGGCCGAAGACGTGGAGGAGAAGGACGTGGCTGGGCCTCCAGGCGAGACGGAGGAGGACAAGGTGAGGCAGTGATGGCTACGAGAGTGGCTGACGGAGGGAGCTGCGCGTCTTGTCAAACTGCTGCCCAAGCCCCGCGCGCGCGCTCATGTCTGCGGAGTCCATCGGCGGTCTTGGGGGGGGGGGGGGGGGGGGGGGGGGGGGG
>JAADYK010001263.1:0-10166 GCA_023338225.1 Halophytophthora batemanensis | reverse complement strand
GGGCTCCTGGAGTCCGGGTGCCCGGAGACGCCTACTCCGCGGTGTCAGGTGTGCGTGAGCTTGCTCACACACATCGACCTAGAACAGCAAACGGTATGTCCACTAGGGCCAGGACGGTACTTGGGTATCTCATGGTAACTCAGGGATGTATCGAGGCGCTCGAACGTGCAACGACCGTTGCTTCCCACTTTATCCTTCTGCAACGCGCTTTGGCCCACCGAGTCGCGGCTTGCGAGCTGGAGACCAAGCCAGGCCAGACCGATCACTTCACCGAAAGACGATCTGCCGCACCGTTTGCATCATGGCGTCGCTCCATCTACCCACGTTCTCGCGGAGCTCGTGCTCCAATTCATGCGGCAGATCCACTTCGCTATGCCGCACCTTGATGAGGCAAGAACGCGTCAGCACCACCACGGCCTCCTCCTCCACCTCCCCAGCGGTGGTCTTCACCTGGCGCTTCTCCGTCTTGAGCGTCAGCACAGCTGTGACGTCGTACTGCACCCGCTCGCTGGGTTTGCTCGGGAAGAGCTCGTCCTTGTCCACAAAGTCCACCGTGAAGATGCCGTAGTCCCCACCGTCGCCGAACTCGTCGTCCCGCTCCCGGAACTCTGTGTACACGACGCTGTTCATCTCGAGCTGCACGCCGTTCGTGAGGGACGACAACAGGCGGTTCTGTGAGATGCCCTTGCCAGCGCTGTCGTCGTCCTCCCGGATGGTCACGTCTCCGATAATGTCCGTGACCCAGATCTCCATGTGGCTGAAGTAGTGATGCAGCGCGTCGTAGACCCGACGCACGCTCGTGACGCCCTCGTAGGGCGTAATGTCGAAGCGCAGTGCACAGAAGTCGCCGTTGGGTGCGATGAACCGCGAGTGTTCCGCGAAGGGACTCGAGCGGTCGACGAACCGCGTCCTCTCGATGGAGTAGTGCTGCGCGGCTCGCAGTTTGCGCGCTTTTAGAGCCGCCAGCGTCTCGCGTCGCTCTTTCAGGTCGGTGCCCAGGTAAATCCACATTTCAAACGGAACATGCAGCTGCACGCTCTGTACAAGCGGCCACATCGCAACGCAGTGCGTTCCCGTCAGAAGCAGCGACAAACACACAGAGCAGTGGGGTGTCGATACACGCAGCGTACCAAGTAGCTCGAGAGCGCCGATTGCACGTTCAAGAGCGAGAGCTGCTGCTGCTGGACGGCGTTATTGAGGAACTCCAGCGAGAACTGCTTGTGTAGCGTCGTCTGCTCACGTTCGCGTTCCAGCCTCGACGGACTCTGTGCCGCTTGCTCTCGAAGTGTCTTGAGCTGCGCTTGCAGCACGTCCAGCTCCTTGAGCAAAGAAGCCTTCTCCTCCTGCTCTCCGCGTCAATAACGCAGCGCCCGGACGCATAGCACACGATTAGACCGCTTCTGCCAGCAATGCGCGCGCGCCAGTAGTAGCGACAGCACGCACGCACGCACCTTGCGCACAGCGTACGTGGGCCTCTTCTTCTTGCGCGGCTTGCCCGTCCTGCCTAGCGTCGAGCCGGACGTCAAGGCTTCTTGCGCTTGCGCGTGGCCTGCAGCAAGCTTGCTCTTCACGGGAGACTCGCCTCTCCTCCTCTCGTCCATGGAGGCTATCACGACGTCTGCGCAGCCCTCGCAGGGCGACGAAGCGGGCTCGGCAGCGTCGTCAGCGCCGTGCATGCCACCACCAAGTCCGTGCATTTGCTTGGCAAGAGCAGGAATGCTGGTCACGGAGCTGCGGGAATCGGCCCGTTTCCCTCGATGCACTCCTCACTCCTTTGTCCGTGTTTCATATGAGTGACCTTCAGCAGCCAAAAGCACCGCACCGGGGCCAATCCGATTCGACCATTCAGACCTCTACTGAATCGTTTGGGATCCGCGCACTGACACAAGATAACCACCCACCCTCCATCCCAGCGAAATGGTGCTTTTTTTTAGGGGGGGGGGGGGATTGACACCCCTGGCTCAAGCTTCAAGTGCTCTCTTCCCGTAGACGTGCTCCCGCACGGTCTGAAGCATGACGTCTCCCCACTGGTCGATGCCCTCGCGCAGCTCGTGCATCACCTCGGGCGGGATCTCGAGCTGCGGGCGGCGGATCTTCAGCAGACACGACCGCGTCATCACCACCACTTGGTCCTGCTCCTCGCTCTGATCACTGCTCCCGCCCTTGCGCTGCGTCCTCGTTCGAGCTTCCACCGTCACCGCCGACGTCACGTCTTGACGCACTCGCTCGTTCGGGACGTACGGGTACAGCTCATCCACGTCCACATGCTCGCGCGTGAAGATGCCAAAGGCTTCGGCCTCCCCTCCTGCGCCGTCCGGCTTGTGGTAGTCCGTGTACGTGACGGTGTTCCCTTCCATCTGCACACCGTTCGTCAGGTGCGACACCAAGCGGCTTTGGAAGATCCCGGACCGCTCGCTATCATCGTCTTCGCGGATAGTCACGTCTCCTAGCACCTCCGTCACGCGGATCTCGATATTGGAGTAGTGGAACAGAAGCGCATCGTACACTTGCTTGACGCTGGTCACACCTTCAAACGGCGTCACATCAAACTGCAGCGAGCAGTAACCGCCGCCGTCGTCCAACGCGAAGCGCGACGAATCCGAGAAGGGACTCACAGGGTCCACGAATCGGGCGCGCTCTTCCAGGAAGCGTTGCGCTGCACGCAGCTTTGGCATCTTGAGGCGGGTTAGCGTCTCGCGTCGCTCACCCAGGTCTGTGCCCAAGTGGATGTCCATCTCGTACGGGAGCTGCCTTTGGACACCCAGACAACCTGAAAGAGCAGACTGCACGCTCACCAGCGACACTTGCTGCATCTGCACGGCCTCGCGCAGGAAGCCCGCTGTTAGCGCCTGCTGGAGCAGCGAGCGGTTGTCTCTTGCGCGCGCGTTTCGCTTGGCATCGTTGCGCAGAGCGTGCACCTGCGCCTGCAGTACCTCCAGTTCCTTGAGCAGAAACGCCTTCTCTTCCTGCTCACAGCGAAACACCACGAGCATGCAATTCGCGTTAAGAAGACGGGTCTGCCAGCGCGCAAGTGCTGCAAGCTGGAACGCGCCTTTCGTGCAAGATACGTCGCCTTCCGTGCTCGTCGAGGACGGGGGCGGGGACTGCGCGAGCCACTTGTCTGTCCCGGTCGCTGGTAGTCGGTTGCACTCGCTGACGCGGGACGCTCCATCGCACGACCGTTTCCACAGGAAGCCACGCCGTCTTGTGCCGCGTCCACGGCATCCAACTCTGTGTCCTCGCGACGCCACCGCGGACCTCCGTGCTCCTGCTGCTGCGAGCTCATTCCGCATGAGCTCAACTGAGATCGGCCCCGTCCAGCTTCAGCGTCTCTTGTCCTATCGATGACAAGCATGTTGACGCCCTGAGGTCATCATCAACAGATGCGAGTTACCCAGCACCTGAAGGGCTGCCAGCAACGGCCAAGGACGCTAGTAAGCCGTGGCCGCCGCACTGCACCACCAGCAGCCTGCGGGGAGGCTGACGTGGCAGCTAGTGGCGTCCATCGGCTCATGCATCCACAGGGGCCAGCGCCTTGGCTGCGACCAAGGTGGCAACTTGGTGCAAATGCCAAGAGCCCCTGCTCGGACTTCTTCAGGGCGCAAAGCGCAATCATTCCTGCCAAACGTGCTTATTTAGGGCTTGGAGCACCACTGAGAAGCGAAGACTACGGCAATCGGGCTTGGCCGAGGAGCCCAGCACGAGCTCTCGGCGGCGCGCGCGGACACCAGCACGAGCTCGGCCTGCGGACGCAGCAAGCAGGCATCTCGCGGTGGAGCATCGGCCGGGCGATGCCTGTGTGCTGTGGCTGTGGTGGTTGCTCTGCGATTGGGGCTGGACTCGCACTCGCGCACGGAGTTGACGGCGGACAAGGTGGGGCTGCGACGTCCTACCAAGGATGCAGGCACGGGACTGCGCGCCGAGTGCTCTTTTGACACCGCAGTGCGTTGGTAGCACTTTGCAAACATCTGGACGGGAGAAGCCTGCGAGCCGCGCAAAACTGATG
Organism: Halophytophthora batemanensis; assembly: GCA_023338225.1. Lineage (NCBI taxonomy): Eukaryota > Oomycota > Peronosporomycetes > Peronosporales > Peronosporaceae > Halophytophthora > Halophytophthora batemanensis. The sequence continues at coordinate 6,160 of JAADYK010001263.1, read as the reverse complement.
GATGCACTGAGCGTGCCTGACAAAAGTGGAGGAGAGCAGCGAGCGAGCAGCTCCTGCATGGCGCCCGCGGACGGCAACACGAGCGGCGAGAGCCCCGCGGCGACGCCGAGCGCTACTGGCCGCGGTCGTGGCCATAGGCGCAGGCGCGGACAACAGCAGAAAGGAGACGTGCAAGAAGACGAGGAGAAGCCGCAGAAGAAGCGCAAGGCGACGTATCTAGTTCGCAAGGTGAGTCTTTCTGTGTGCGCTTGTGTCTTCCGTTCTCCATCCCTGAACAGTTTTGGTCACATTTGGGCTGCACTCTTGGCGCATGCAACTACTGCTGAGAACAGGAAGAGCAGGGCGCACTGCAGCGAGAGGTGTGTCAGCTAGAATCCCAGGTCACGGTGCTCAAGAACAGGTCGCTCCTGGAGAAAGCGGCGGCGACGGTGGACCCGACGCTTTGGCATGCTGAGGTAGAGAACTCGGCGCTGTCGTCTGCTTTGCGGCACCAGCAGATTCACCTCGCCAAGTCGCAATCCTTGCTGTCGCGCTGTCTTGGGCCGCAGCAGATGCACCCGTTGTACACGCGTATCTGCCTCACCAAAGACTGGGACGAGCGACGAAAAACACTCGGAGCCATCCGGGAGGAGAAACTGCGTAACGCGTACGAGTACATCATGGCGCGTAGCTGCAGCGCTTCTCCCGGGCAGCGGCAGAAACTGCATTCGGATGAACGGTTCGAGACCGAGCAAGGCGATTTGTGCTGCGTACTTTTCGACACAGTGCAGTTCGCAGGCGCCGAGTCGCTGGATCAACTCTTCGACGCGTTCGCCTTCTTCCTGACCACCGTCGAGATCAGCATCTCCGAGCGACTGGGCCACATGACCGTGCGAGACGATTTCGACTGTGCGGAAGGCAACTCGCACAGCTTCCACATTGCATCCACGGAGGACTGCGGCGTGACCACGGAGATGAACGCCGTGTCGTTCGTGCATTTATTTCGAGCCGGCGAACTGGGCGAGGGCAGCCAGGCTTGTGTGGTAGCGTCGACCGACTGCATCGACGAGGACGAGCTATATCCATACAGACCGCGGGAGCGTGTGCGGAAGGACGTCTCGGGTGCAGCTGTGCTGACGGTGAACCGCGTGGAGAGGAAGGGTGCCGATCCACTGAGCGGGACAACAGAAGCAGAAAAAGGTGAGCTGGTGGTGACAATGCGAAGAGCGGACTTCTTGAAGCTGCACCGCCCAGAGTTTCCGGTGTTGCCGTTCGCGTTGCAAGAGCTCCAGGATGGCATCGCGCAGTGGAGCGACGTGATGATCAAGACCATTCGTAGTTCTGTGCACGCAGCGCCTCTAAGTCGGCAGGGTTAATAGTCAAATGCATGGTCGAGAGATGGTAGTTGGGCTCTTGGAGGTGCTTTGTGCTGGGCAGTGGCTAGTCCCGCGTGCCCTACGCACGGAGTCGATAGGCGAACACCGGCGATTGCTGACGGGGCCCTATCCTAGCCAGTATGAGCACCAACAATTGAGCGTGTGGTACAAACACGTTGCATTGCTAGTACTTCGTCGACATCGCTGCAGTGTCTTCCAGCCAGGTACACCGGTTTGAAGAAACGAGCATGTGATCCGGTCCCGAAGTCGTCGCATCCTGGAAGTTAGAACTTCTGCATTCAGGTGCTGGATTGTCAAGTTGTCGTCGCGTCCAAGGGGGACAGATCGGTAGCACCAGCGGCAGCAAGAAGCGTTCTCACACGGAACAATGGAGCGTGGAGCTACGTTCGGCCGTGCCGCTCTTCGAGAGCACGCCATTCTGTCTTGATGGTGGGCGGGACCTCGGGTGGACGGCCGGGGACTCGCAAACCCGCGACGAAGAATTTGCCCGTAGCCCGGTAGGACTTGTCGGTTTCCCAGTAAGGAACCCCGAGAAGTGCGACCCCCGAAGCGCGGCAAGCCTTGCTTGTCTTGGTCGCGCCGCTGCTGCGCGTGGAGGTCGGTGACGCCTTCTCCGTGGAACAGACGCACGGGCAGCGCTGTTCCCCCTGGACCTCTGCAGCTGTCTGGACCGCCTCGTTCTAGCTGTCCAGCTCTCTTGTGGTCCGTAGTACTCGTACAACTCCACCTCGAGCACAATCGGTCCGTGGAGGAGCTGTTGCTGCCTGCATAGAGCACGGAGCCATTTCGACGCCGCAGGGAGATGCAGGAAAAGCCACATATACTCACAGCGGCTATGGGGTAGGAAAGCAACGTCAATCAGGCCATGAGCCACACGCAGTTGTAGGGATCGGCGTCTCGTTGGTCATGCCAAGGTCTCGGACGAGCAAGCTCGCACCAGGCGTGCCATGGGCGCGAACTCTTCCATAAGCAGCAGCAGCAGCGGAGAGAGAGAGAAAGAGAGAGAATGGCTACTGACGCGATCGTGACCCCAGCTTCGTGGGGTGGAAGAAGCGAATTCAGCGGTCGTGGTGCTCGCCGTCGACCTCGACGCCCACCTAGAGCTTCGCACAATGTCCGTGTATCCTGTAGCCGCACACAAGTAGCTTCCTCGTTCATGGGCGACTTGCTCGACCTGTTCGACGTGCTAGCTATTTACAAAATTACTCGACGTACTTTAAACCGGAAATTATATACAAAGATAGCCGCGTAGTCTATCGCTTCCCCGCTGCACATACTGCGTCGATAACGAGGAAGGCCTTCTCGATGGCCCACGCGGGCGGCGACATGCGCAGCGAGAGCTCGACGGAGCCGCCGCGCATCTCTAGCCTGGACTTTGGCTGCCTATGGCAGCAGGAGCTAGTGGCAGCGGCGGCCGAGAAGAGGCCGGAGAAGAAGCGCAAGGCGTCGTACCTCAAAGTCAAAGTACGTCGACTCAAGCGGTCATTCTCCTTGCTTGATGCGGCTCTATGTATGCACGCCGGCATCCTCTCACCGCTGTTGCCGATCGCTACCAGGAAGAGCGCGAGGCGTTGCAGCGAGAGGCTCAGCAGCTGGAGTCGCAAGTCGCGGTGCTCAAAGTTGGGTCGATGCCGCCAGAAGGAGCAGCGAAGGCAGAGCCGTCGGTGCAGCGGACCGCAATCGAGAATGCAGCGCTGACGTCGATACTCCAGCGGCAGCAGCTGCATCTGGCCAACGCGCAGTCACTACTGTCGCGCTGCCAGGGCGAGCTAGAAACACACCCGTTGTACACGCGCATCTGCCTGACCAAGAACTGGGACGAACGTCGAGACACGCTTCGAGCCATCCGGTCCGACAAGCTCCGCAACGCGTACGAGTACTTGATGGCACGCGGCAGCTACGTGTCTCTATTGAAGCCGCAGTGCTCAGATGAACGGTTCGAGAGCGAGCGAGGTGATCTCTGCTGCACACGCTTCGAGACGGTGCACTTCCCGGGCGTCGAGTCGCTCGAGCAAGTATTCGACGCGCTCGTCTTCTTCCTGACAAACCTGGAGATCATCATTTCAGAGCGCCTGGGCCACGTGACGCTGAGAGACGACTACGACTGCGTGGAAGGCCGCGCGTACAACTCCCGGATCGCTTCTGCCGAGGACTTCGGTGTGACCACCGAGGTGAACGGGGTGTCCTTCCCACATCTGTTCAAAGCTGGCGAGCTGGGCGTTGGTAGTGAAGCTTGTGCGGTGATCGCGACCGACTGCGTGGATGAAGACGAGCTGTACCCGTACAAATCGAAAGAGCGCATGCGGAAGGACATCTGCGGCGCAGTTCTGCTGACGGCGAGCCGGTCAAAACCAGCCAAGGGGGGTCACAGCAAGCTGGAGAGCTCGTCGGGCGTGTCCTCGGCTGAAGGGGGCGAGCTGGTCGTGACAATGCGGCGTGCGGCCTTCCTGAAGCTTCACCGTCCAGAGTTCCCGGTGTCCGCGTTTGCGCTGCAGGAGCTGCACGAGGGCATTGCCGGGTGGGGCGACGTGATGGTCAAGACCATTCGCAGCATTGTCTACGCGAGGCCCTAGAGGACGTGGTCGTGAAGAAACCGCAAACATTCCGGGGTCGTTGCTTGGATACTTTTGCGAGGTGCGAACACCTGCCTCCTCACTGTTAAATTGATAGGCATGTGGATACCTAATCAAAGCATTTATTTCGTCGAAAGAGAGGGCCCGGCACAATGGCGCCCAGGCAGGCAGGAAGCAGTTCCTCTTCGGACCGACGGAAGTGACGTGTGGACGAGCTCGGCCATGCCGCACGCAGACAGCAGCTCGAGCAGCGAAAGCGTGAAGCAGACGCCGGTCGCTACTGGACGTGGCCGCGGACGTCCGCGCAAGCAGGAAGGGTCGGCGAAACCTGGCGAAAAGCGGCCGCAGAAGAAGCGCAAGGCCACGTACATCGTTCGCAAGGTGCGCTTCTATCTCTGCCATTCTTTCTCGGCCTCTGCGTCGGCGCTCGCACCTCACCGATGCAAATGCTGCCGGTAACAGGAAGAGCACGATGCCCTGCAGCAAGAGATCCAGCAGCTAGAGTCGCAGGTCGCAGTGTTAAAGAGCAGGTCGCTGCCACCAGAAGAAGCGGCGAGGTCGGACCCAGCGCTGCAGCGTGCCGAAGCGGAGAACTCCGCGCTGGCATCCGTACTAAGACACCAGCAGCTTCATGTGGCCAACGCGCAGTCTCTGTTATCGCGTTGTCTGGGCGATCAACATACCCACCCGCTGTACACGCGCATCTGCCTGACCAAGGACTGGGACGAGCGACGCAAGACGATCCGAACTATCCGGGCCGTCAAACTCCGCAACGCGTACGAGTACCTGCTCGCACGCAGTAGCCACACGCCTCCGCAGAAGCTGCAGCTCTCGGATGAGCGCTTCGAGACGGATCAAGGTGATCTCTGCTGTTTGCGCTTCGATACGGTGCACTTCCCGGACGTCGAATCGCTGGAGCAAGTGTTCAACGCGCTGATCTTCTACCTCACGAACATGGAGATCAGTATCTCGGAGCGGCTGGGTCATGTGACGCTGAGAGACGATTATGACTCGATTGAAGGCAGCGCGTACAACTCCCGGATCGCGTCTACGGAAGACTGCGGCGTGACCACCGAGATGAACGCCGTGTCGTTCCCACATTTGTTTCGAGCTGGAGAATTGGGCGTCGGGAGCGAGCCCTGTGCAGTGATCGCGACCGACTGCATCGACGAGGACGAGCTGTATCCCTACAAGTCCAAGGAGCGAGTGCGCAAGGACATCTCTGGGGCTGTGCTGTTGACGGTGAGCCGGCGAAAGCCAGCTCAAACCAGTTCCGGAGCCGCCGAGAGTCCAGCGGAGCAAACGACCGAAGCGAAAAAAGAGAGGCTGGTGGTGACGATGCGGCGCGCGGCCTTCCTGAAGCTCCACCGCCCCGAGTTCCCGGTGCCGTCCTTCGCTCTGCAGGAGCTGCACGAGGGCATCGCGCGCTGGGGCGACGTGATGCTCAAGACCATCCGCAGCATCATCTACGCCATGCCGTGAAATGCGCCACCTCGATACATGTATTTGCTTCGCCTTGCTCTTGGCAGTGTCCTCATCACCACTGTGAAGTCCGCCTGCCGGCCTAGGTAGGACCGTGGCGTGCCGAGCAAGAGCCGCGCAGTTGTCGCTGTTAGACACCGCCAGGTCTATGGAGCGCACCAGCATGCTCCAGAGCATCCACTCCAAGGTCGCCTTGACGGCCACCCAAACCGGATTGAACAGCACAGGTCTACCTGCTCCCAGTTCGAGCCCCTGCCACTCGCGTCATCTCCGAAGGCAGAACCACGCCAAGCGCCCAGGCCGCTCCATCCGCTTCCTCCCTCGTCACCGCCACCTCACTGCGATTGAGGAGGGGCTCCGAGGCGATTAGTCAGTCCGTCATGGTGAGTCACCGCGATACCAGATAAATAGACCGGCCATTCTTGGTCTTGCAGCGTAGGGGAGCTGCAGCGAGATAGTCGGGGAGTGACTCGAGCGCTGCAGCCAACTCGGGACGAATCCACGCACTGCTCTGCGTGCCCGCGCGTTCGCTGCAGAGCGCCACCGGTCATGGGGAGCACACGCGCAGGGCCCGGCGGCGACGCCCAGGCCCAGGCCCAGGCCGCGGCCAACGCCAGCTCGAGCGCGGAGAAGACAGTCCAGCGGGGCAGCGCCGCTGCCCGCATGGAGCCCAGGAAGAAGCGCAAGTGCACGTACGCCGAGCGCAGGGTGCGTGCGTCTGTGCCTGCG
>JAADYK010001262.1:0-10168 GCA_023338225.1 Halophytophthora batemanensis | reverse complement strand
TCACGCTGCGGACAGTCGACCTTAATGTGCCCGACAGTCTTGCACCGGAAGCACTTTCGCTTTTCCACTCGTGGTTCGGAGATCGTGTTCACAAGCGCCTTGCCCATGAGGCGTGGAACCTTGTCGTGGTTGCGTGACGCCTTGTCCTCGTCGGACATCATCTGCGCCCACACCACGAGCTCATTTACCTGCTGAAGCACGTCAGGCCGGGTCATGTCCACTTTGGCCATTAGCGCATGCCTCAGGTCTGGGTCAGCGTACTTAACGATGTTCTCCAGAACTAGCATTGGCGACGAGTTAGTTGCAGCCATCACAGCATTCAGGTACAGGAAATGATCACTCCATGACCGCGAGGGTTCTTTCTTCGCTGAGAAGAGTCGCATCGTCTGCTGGCTGGAGATGTTTCTGCGGAACGACATGCGCATCTGCTCCATCACATACCAGAGCGTGGCCTGGGTCGCCCACCAGCGCATAATGTGCTGCTGGAAAAACTGTTCCGCCTTGCCGCGAAGGTGTTGTCCAAACTTGTTCACCTTGTAGCGCTCTGGCCACTTGAAACCACATGCCATCTCAGCCATCTCCACCTGCTCGATGAAGAGCAGCGCCCACTGCTCGAACCCGCTTCCGAGGCCTTTGTAAATCTCGTTACCGTCGAAGTTCCGAAGTGAGATTTTTGCGTCTTTGGCGCTTGGCACCTTTTCCGGTCCCGGCACGACCAACGGATCCGGTCGATGTTGCTGGAACTGGGGTAGTGTATACTGTTGTTGAGGTGGTGCTGGCGTGTGTGGTGCCACAAAACCGCCGGGGGTCTGCACTCCTGCTCCCCGTTGGCCTCCATCGAGCTCGTCCAGCCGCATCCGCTGCAAGCCCAGGCTGCCGCCCTGCTCCAGCGCCTGCCGATATACGCTATGTTCCAGCGCATTCGGTGCCACTGTCCGAGCATGTTGCTGCTCACGCGCGGAGCGCTCCAGATAGTTCACCTTCTCTGTTAGCCTGTTGATAAGCTGCGCCAGGTCGGCTATTCCCAGTGCGACTTTGCCTTCATCAACGCCACCCCTTTCGCGAGCGGCGGCCGAAGCTGTATCCGCCTGGCCTTCGGCCTCGAAGCCTGCGTTGCTACTCATTTCGAGCTCACAACCTGTTGAAACTTGAGCACTTTTGCGCGAGGACGAGAAAGCAAAAGGTAAGGTTTATTCAGCAGGAGCTTGTCGGACACATGCACACACTACTACCTCCTGGTCGGCCAGCGCACGTCGGGTTCCACGTCCTTCACGTCATTCGGTCACAACTCTCGCGATTCCTACGTGGGTCTGGATCATCGATCATGCCACTTGATGGGCATGGAGACATCAACTTCCAACAGCTGTTGCGTGCGCTAGGCCGCCACACCTGCGGACTGCCATGTTCCTTTATGTGGCATAGCACTGCTATACGGCATGGTGCACATCTCCATCTCGCAAGGGCGACGCCCTGCTTTCTGATCTCCATCGCTGATGTTGTGGTCGACACACTACTTTCTTAAACAGCTTGCTGCTAGCCGGTCGTTCATGCAGCTCATGGGGTCGCCACGCCAGTATTTAAGTTGGCACTGTACCACCAGAACAGCCTTGCTTCTAACTGGTCGGACACGCAGTTTGTGCGTTTCTATCGCGGTATGCCTACACCTCACGGGGTCATCGCACTGATCACGAGCCCAGGGTAAAGCTTGCGGCACCAGTGTGCTACTCACAGAGCAGCCATATGGTGTGCACCACCGCCATAGCACCCACCAGAGCGCCGAGCTGCTTACGCGACTGGTATACTTCTCACTGACCTGCCACACTGCTTCCAAGACTGGTACGGGGGTATCGTGGCAGGTGCGCCGATCGTGACGGGTGCTGACGCACTGTAAACTGACTTGTTGTGCTACGCACTGAGGTAGCGCGCAACTCACAGCACAATCACCCTCATCTCCTGGTAATGGAACGCAATAACAGAAACAATAAGCAGCAGTATGTTAGTGCACGGGCCGGTCGCTCCAGCGTTGCTTTTGGTTGCTTACTTAGGGGGAGGGGTCTGAACTGAATATGAGGACCACTTCTTCAGTCGTTCGAGAACGCGTGGCTGACTGAGAAATCTGATAACATTCATTCTGGGGTTGCCCGACTTGTCCGCGGTAGTCCAAAATCCCCCGATATGGTCAACGATCTCGTACGAGGGTTAATTTGACTTTCGTAAGTAATGTCTTCGTCGTTCACGGCTGCGCTCCTCAAAATCGTGAATATTGGCAACAGCTATTGAATGCGGACCATGACCTCACTAGCACCAAGTATTTTGCATTCATTAAATCATACTGAGTGCTTGCCACTCAGGGGTGAGTGGTACGAGGGACCAGGTCCCGAATATCCTCTGTACCACCCTCTGTCGATTGCCTTGCGCTTGGTGGCCCAATCCTAGATAAACACAAAACGTTTATCTATGGGTTAGGGAGTGTCACTGGTGATGCAGAGCGCGCTGGCTATGACGCACTTCACTGACGCGCTGTCATGGGTTTAAGCCGGTAAGGAATCAAAAAGGAACCGTTTACTCTTCTGGTCGTGCTGCACATGGGCAGAAAAATGGAGAACCTGAATAAGTTGTAGTCCATTATCTTGGCAGTTTCCATTAGACTTGGGAGGAAATGTACAGTACGTTGGCTGTGTATATTAGGCGAAAGGAGTGTCTCGACCTCCTGCAAAGGGTCGCAACAGATGCCCTCTCAAAAGGACGATTTCGTATTGAACAGACCCTTTCAAAGAGATGGGCCCGTCGAGCTCTATATCGAATGAGATACAGGACAAAGTGCGCGTATCTAAAATACGCTGACATGATCGAGCCGTTTCGCAGCGACGCTAGGACGCCTATCACGATCTGCTCTGCTCTGGTGCGGCGCGCACTGCTCGTCCTTTGACCTATTTCGGCTGTTGATTCTCCTTCTCGTAGCAATGCTCTTTATAGGAGACTGAGGTCTTTCGTCTTCAGACACTGGGTGAAAGGTGAATGCACCCGATCGTACTTAGCCGACATTTCAGAATTTCCGTCTAGGTACGATGTTCTAGCTAATCAGATTGCGCGAATAGATCGAGGTTTGAAGACAAGCCTAAATGCCTCAGCGGAACCTCTACAAGTGACCACAAACGTTCAAAGTATTTGCGAGTTATTTTTGAGTCGATCGAGGTTTTTCAACAAGGTTTTATGTCGGACAAAACACCACCTGTACACTCAGATTTACTCCTGCCATTACCTTTTCTTCGCGCCTGAATCTACACCTTGGTATACCAGGTGTAGATTGTAACACACCTCCTTTCAGTCATGCCGTTTCTAGACTTTCGAAGGTATCCGCTCGTGGGGGTCAATCAGATTGCTGGAATATCCACCAGTACAGTCTCCCTCGATGGTACTTCAGACGTGCCTCTCGCTCACACGCTACTTCAGGTCTCTCTCAAACCCCTCTACAACGATTCGGCCGGGAGTGATTTGTTGATTTATCTATCGACGCCCCGATAGATCCCGAAGTTTCCACGAGATACCAAAGTAGGTCTCTTTCGAGACCAACGTGCTTGCAAGCTGATTGTAGCGCACTTCGAGGTCATGGAAAAGTTGGCTACATGCGCATGGGTGTCATACACCCGAGAAGGCGGCGCAGTGTTTGAGGTGAACTTTGCTTAGCTTCTGTTGTGACCGATATCTTCTATCAATCAATTACGAAAGGTCGTGTCCGCAGGCTGGAGCCTTAAACCATGGGAGGGAACTGCGCCGACAATCAAAGACTTCATCCACAGCAAAGCAAGCAACTTGAGCCCGTGACATCCAAGCGAATCTGTGACGAGATCGGGGTGAAGGACGATGTACTTCCGAGCCACCAGGGTAGTCACAGAAGGAAACGTTGTGCCAAACTCTATCCGAGTCTGGAAGGCTAACAGGGAAACAATGGAAAGCGACGCTGAGGACGACTATCTTGGGAACTCTGACGCCCAGCTCTTGAGAACGGCTCGGTCTTTTTGACTTTGGCTTTGGTTTTGATTTGTGCTAGTTTTGTTAGCATTGCTGTTGACTTCTTCAGTGAGTTTGGTGCTTCGCTTTGCAATTAAGGAAAGGCTTCTGGAGCTCTCACGTTTGAACAAGCCTGCACCAATGTACGCACCTTCGCAAATTGCAACGGAGCATGGACACACACTTTACTTCAAGCTGCCATACCATCCAACACGGTCACTTCGACACACTCGAACGGATCACTACGACGCAATTCTGAATATGGCTTTTGGAATGTATGTAAACTTTAGTAGTAGTTGTTGTTGTTGTTGTAAATTGGGCAATACGAATTCTCACACAATTGCTGCCGACGCTAACACGTCACCACGACGCGCTTCAACATTGAGGTCCACCAGACGCAGTAAGCCACAGCTTCACTGGTGCACCCGGGGTGGCAGCTACAGCTCATCGTCCAGCTCCTTGAGCTGCTCCTCGGTGATGTCGTCGTCGTCCAGCTCTTCTTCCCAGAGCTCCCGCGCCAAGGCGTCTACGAGGTCGTGTGGGATATTCGCCGCCGAATCGCCACCTTGGTTGCTTCCTGCATCCGATCCCGACGCGTACGCAGCAGGCATCATGCTGGAAGCAGGGAGGTGCGGACGAGGACCCATCGTCATGGGCACCGGGGGGCCCATGCCTCCAGTTGGGTAATGCTGCTGCGGGGCATGCTGGTTCGACTGCCCAAGAGGCGGTGCATACGCCGACGCACTGGCGCTCTCGAGTCCACTGTAGGATATACCGTGCTGGGTGCCGTCTTTGCTCTCCAGATCCACCTTGCTCTCCGAAGCAGCTCCGGCATCTTCCGTCGAGGAACTGCCGACTCCAGCGGAGTACGTGATGGTGCCATCAGCCGAGACACTGACGCTGTCCATGAGCTCACTCGCCACGGGGTTACTGCGCAGTCGCTTGTTCCAGCGCTTGAGTTTCTGACGCAGCTTCTGCGCGTGGGTCATGGCCTGACGCGTGGTCTTGGTGCCGATGTATTCGGCGATGGACGTCCAGGGTCCCTGCGGGTACTTGGTGAGTGCGACCCAGAAGAGCTGCTGCTCGTGTGGACTCCAGCCCTTTTCGGTGGAGGGCGACGCCGGGAGGTAGTGGAGCACCTGGCGCACCGAGAGTAGTTCTTGCATCACCTCGGGAGAAATCATGACGATAGGGTGGTGGCTCGTTGTGAACGAAGTTTGAGGTGGAGTGGCACGGGGCGGGGCGGGGCGGGGCGGGTTATTCGTTCGTCGAAGATTGGCAAGTGACGTACTGTCAAGATATGGCGCACCCCCTTGTCGCGCGGTCGGATCGGCATTAGTGGAGCCACATCGTTGAGTCGTCGGGACAAAAACCTCAACAGGTCGTTGGAAAGTATCCATGTCTCGCGGTGAGGACAACCAGCACCACAGACGCTGCATCACTCGGTCACTTAATCGGTGTGGACATACTTACATGGCACCTTGATGGCGATACATACACATCGTGTAATGTGAAAATCCACTTCTCGAATCGCGCCTCAGCCAATGAATGGCGTGTGCTTTAGCGAAACGCGTTATCTGGAAGGTGATCTGTGCTCGTCGCTGACCAGGAGGCCCTCGGATGGTCAGTAGTGGCTGCACAAGGTGGCTTTCACACAACACATGGCATTTCAACTCGCCAGGTGAACTCGACGAGATACTTCGGGTGCATTCGTTGACGCCACAGGAGTGACGAACCCCCAAATTTATGCCGACGCAGGGCCTCGACTTTCGGGTTCTGCTTGCAGTGCTCAAGGTACTAGGCGAAGAGTATAGTCTTCGCTTTGTATTGCGGGTTCTGCATACCATGGTCTTGCTTGGCGCCGCGGTCTTGCCAAGCTACAGCGGAGAGAAGATACTTATTGGCACGGCTTGCTTTTCGACGGCGGCATCCTCCACTCTTTGTCTCCGGCTCGAGTTGGACTGGGATGAAACCAACGGTTGGACGAAGCCAAAAGCGGCTCCAAAGCCCACTATCGCCAGCGAGAGAACGACTTCAGTAAACGGTTCTGTCGCCGACTGGAGGAAAGCAAACTCCGACCGTCTCGGCGTCATTTGGTGGCAAACAGGCACAGCGTGGCGGAGAAGGTGCTTAGCAGAGAGGTCAATGCACCACGCACCCAGCCTCTAGCAGACAAGTAGGCAGGAGACCCGTTCAGAAGACACTCGTTGTGGTTGGAAGGTGAGAGACCGCGGAACACTGCATACCGATAGTAGCCAATCAGATCGTCAAGAGGCGCGTGCTCGTGGGCATTTCTTCCAAAGCTGAGGATTCAGCGGGAGCACAGCGCTGCTATCGGGGGTTTGTGTAGACCCCAGGAGACTCGTGGCAGTTGGTGGAGTACCCGGACCTCAACTAGTTCCTCGTACGGGGCATTATTAGCACGTGGCGATCCTGCCCAGAGCACCAAGGACAGGAACGAACGAGCATAGCGTTTGCGGAGTTGGGGTCAAGGGATCATCCCACGACAACCTCGGGGACAGGATCGTATTGTGCTCGGACTTGCAGACATGCTGGTAGTTGCTGCTGTTTTTTCTCGTTTGTGTTGGCCTGCAGCGGTCATCAGTCCGCTTCGTGATGCTTATGGTTTGTGGCTGTCAGTGGCTCGGGCGTGAACCCGTTTCTGACCATCGCAAACATCGGTTCAGAAGTGGGTTGACGGTCTCAAGGTCGGTTAAGTTGATGGATACGTCCGCATGGCAGCTTGAGATGAGTCGAACACCTAAAGCTTATACTTAGTCAAGACACTGCAGTACCTACCGTAGCTGAAAATGCAGCAAAAAAAGAGACGCTGTGATCTGAGTTATCTCGATGTGAGTGATGGTCTCCCAGCTTGTGCTAAAAATCTCAAACTCAAATGGATATCCTACAGTATGCGCAGGGCCACACAATCGTCAAGCGTCCTCAGGCTGCACTTGGCTGTGAGCGCCACACTCGTTGCCGATCTGTCCGGTTGAAGCCATGCTCGTCGTTCTGGTGTTCGTGCGTTCAAAAGACGGGCAAGCAGTCCGTTGGGGCCAGCGGCAGTTTGTCCTGGTCAGCACCGCAAAGTCACTTGGGGCGGGGGCATCAAGTCAGCTGGCCTCTTGCTTGTGGGAGCCATACAGTTCGTGTTGTATCAGAGCCGTGTATATGGTAATGGAGGATAAAGGCACGGTTGGTGGTCAGACTACTGGACCGGAAGCCGTTGTTGCACCCGTTATGACGTCGACAAAGCCAAACCCTTGTATGCGCCATTGACTTGCTTGCCTTCAAGTCGTGGATGGCACAGCGTGCTTAACTGTCGAGCAGAATCGTCGAGTGGGCGTGTCGCTATCGTGGCCACCCGAGCGTATTTCAATAGCTTTATGAACCATGATGGCATGGAGTCGTGCACGGCACTTTACATACAGCGAGGGGCACGACGGGGCGTGTGTTGAAGGTGTATGCGACCATTTAATGTCGACCACCAAAATGTCTGCGAGTAGATTCCCCAGCAAATACGGCAACTAGCGCGCATGTGGTGTGACGGAGAGCGTGTAGCGAAGTTCAGACGCACAGTCGAAAACGAAGCAGAATTCAAGGGGTGCGATATGTTACAGTGCACGCGCGCCTACCTACGAACGTCCCAATGCACAAGCTACGGCCAATTCATGACTATCAACTGGGCGAGAGAGGCTTCTGGATGTGGCTGGGATCGCCAATGTCTCCGCTCCACGCGACAGCGCCCGAGGGATCGCCAAGCTCTCCTTGCCTAGTGTGCCCGCTGACGTAAATATCCGCCACCATCTCACCCAGTCCAATGGAACAGTCACCACCGAGGCCTGAGAGGTAAGGCCTAGAGCCGCAAGACACAATTCCCTGCTGCAAGAACCCGACAGTTGCTGAAGGGTGGTGGTTGAAGCACAGTGGCGCCAGGGCTTGCACTGGAGCGCTCGTGGCCCAGTGAACCTCGCCGGACAGCATCCTGGCAGACGCCATGCAAGCCGTCTCAGTCTGCGCGCAGTGTTTTCCATCCGTCTTCTTGTTCTCGATGGCAAAATCAGTTCCCACCCGCAATCCTTCCTGCTTTACAGGCGTCGGAGGGGGCTGGAGTGTCATCGGCGATGAAGATGCAGGCGGAGCTGCGATGTACCACGACGACACCATGCTCGTCGACAGAGAGAGGTGACTCTCTGACGGCGACCTGTTCACGGTAATGCCAGTCGACACAACGACGTTGCCGTCCGCCGTGACGCTGACGCCATCCATGAGCGAGCTGACCTTGGGGTTGCGGCGCAGACGCTTGTTCCACCGCTTGAGCTTCTGGCGCAGTTTCTGCGCGTGAGTCATAGCCTGACGCGTGGACTTAGAGCCAATGCACTCGGAGATAGTCGTCCAGGGACCTTGCGGGTACCGGGCCAACGCCACCCAGAAGAGCTGCTGTTCCTCCGGAGTCCAGCCCTTTTCTGTGGAAGGGGACGCCGGGAGGTACTGGAGCACCTGGCGGACGGAGAACAGCTCCTTCATCACCTCGGGGGAGATCATCGGCTCGCTGCGCCTTGGTCTCGCAAATTGCGGAATGAGCGTGTGAGCGCCGCCTGTCGGGGACTGGTGAGAACCCTTCAAGCTTTGCGAGGGTGGAGAATGAGGTTGGCTTGCCAGAAGCCGCAGAAGTATCCATGTGTGGGAAGGTATGCATACTGGCCACAAACTCTGTCTCTCCGAAGGGGAATGAGGGAGTCATATTTGAACCGAGATCGGGTATCCGCCTTGAAAGAGGTGGTCCTCTGTTCGTGTAGGCAAAGCGTCCTAAAGTGAGTGATGCCCTCGTTGGTACTCGCCAGGAAGTTCACGCCAAGCGCGCTATGGCAGCCAGCTCTGTAAAAGGAACGTACGCCTGCCCACGAGTTGCGACACGAGGATTCGAGTGTGCGTTTTAACGCACAATATATCTTCTTTATTTTCCCTCGTGCTAATTTATGGCTGTGAGATCTTGCCGTGGTAGGCGTAAATATCCGAGGCCCACCACACAGTCCCTCCAATCCAAACACTGCGGGTTATTCAGAAGTCGTGTCCTTCGTCGTTCAGCAAGTCAGGAGACTGGACCCACAAGAAGCTGAAGCAAGACCGACTGTTTGGTGTTGGACTGCTACGCGCGCTCCAAGCCATTGCTAGTAGCAATTTGCTACGACAGTCAAGACTGGCCGTATACCCACCATCTAGTCATATTCTCGGCCTAATCATCGGATATAGGGGAGCATCATTGCACCAACTAACTTGGCACCGGTAACGACAGTTATAAAGGGAGCGATGCGTGCGAACCCGGAACTGGCCCCAACTTCCACCTTGGCATAAAGGGCGGCAAGATACGCTTCAATAGGTGCCTTTTGCCTTCCACCTCATGGACCGCCACCTCTGAGCCATACATTCGACTTACGTAAGGCAGTAGAGCGGCAGTGAGCCAAAACTGATATTCGTAGTACCTGTCTATAGTTGGAGCAGCGTTCGGTATGTGCGAGAGCATTGCCACCGCTTCTTGTGTGCGTGCATTCATGCCTGATTTTCCACCAGGTTGGACGGCCACAAAACACCTCTCGCACTTTGCAGCCCCCCCATCGACAGAGCTGCTGCTATGCACACCGACTCTGCGATAAGGGGCTGTGTGTGTCCAAGTCCGCGTGACATGCAGTGCAGACAAAGGTTCAGTGCCATGCCAGCTCGCTATTAGGCTTCAGTGCTGGTAGTGGTTCACGTCTGAGGTTTACGCTCAGCTACAGGGGTGTCTACTATTGGGACGAATAAAACGCACGTCTTGGGGACCCCAGGTGGTCGTGTGTGCAATGCATTGTATTGTGCCGCGCTGGACTTGAGCCACGTTTCCTGCAGCTGCCAGTTGAAGCAGTAATGTCTGGTTTATTTCACCACCGCCTCGACATATCCCTAAGCTACCACGAGATACCAAAATGCAGTCCTGGTCCTAGAAGACATACCGTTTCCCGTTTCGAGTCAATGTGCGAAAGCAAGGTCATGCGCAACGAACAACCGCGGAGTAGGCATCTCCGCGCAACCAGACCTGACCCCGCTCTATACTCGATGGCTTTGGGTGATGGCATCGGTATGTTGGTTTGATGCTGGCCAAGAGACCCTGCATGCAATG
>JAADYK010001261.1:0-10169 GCA_023338225.1 Halophytophthora batemanensis | reverse complement strand
CGCGTCCCGTGCCAACACGCCTCCCCTTCGCGGCGACCAGCGAGCGGCAAAGCCGCCGGGTGGCACCAACAGCGGCGAGGCAACGGGCACCTAGAGGCCGCGGCAAGCAATAGGCGGGGATCCACCCCCAGTGGGTGCAGCAGCCACGAGGCTGCCGGGCTACGCTGCAGATACCGAGCAGCTCGAGCTGCACCGCAAGCGGCGAGAACTAACCGAGACGAGAGCCACTGCGGGGACTCCTCGCGCAGCACCCGCCATGCCTCGCGGCGATCGTCACCATACTTGGAGGCGTCGGCAAGACACGTGCCGAGCTTCGCTCTTGCCCACGTAGCACAGCGCGGCCAAGCCCGTCCATTTCGTACTCGCAGAGCCGTGTGTCGGTCACCGCCTCGTACTCGCCACCAAGCGTTGCCTCCGCGAGGAAGATCGTCTGGGCCTCGCCGATGGACGGCCCTGCGGCACTTCTGGCAGGAGCTGGGGCCATTGAGGACGTCGCTGAGCCACTCGGGGCCCCAGGTGTGCTTGTCCTCGCAGGTGAAGCTCATGCACGCGCTCAGCGCCTGCCAGTTGAAGCGGCTTCTGCCCCTTCATGCTTGGGGGACCCCCACCTGCCTCCCCGCGTCTTTAGGTCCAGCCACTGATCTAGAGCCCCATTCAGTTGGCCGGAAATCAATGGAAGTTCGTTTCCCGAGGGAAGGCCTAAAGCCAATGTCACTCGGCCAATGCGATTGGGCAGCAATTCAGCATGTGGCCCTTGTCGCTGCTCCTTTGGGCAAATCAGACATTTTGTACGCGCTTGGTCCCGAAATCAAAGAGAGACTTCTGCGAAATGAGCCTCGGACCAGCGATTTAAGGGCAGGAATGAAGGGAAACGGACCTGCTTCTCCGTTGCAAGCTGAGTGGCGGACGCTGCTTTAGCCACTCCGAAATAGGTGCGTTTGGGCCACTGAGAACGGATGTCGGTCCTAATTTGTAGGAGGTAGAAGGCGTTCTCACGACGAAAGCGCGCCTGCTTCGATCGGCTAGAAGACTCCCGCCAATCAGCTGTCTGGATCTAGGGTTCCAACCACCCTTTTGAATCGCCCCACCCAACGCCTCCAAACCGCAAACTGGTCCAATCAGCGCTCACTTCTCTTGAGTGCTTTTCGAGGGCTGAAGCACGAACGTTTGTGAGGTTGGAGTTGGTCTGGACAGCTCCTTTCTGCTAGAGGAGCTTCAGCAGTGCATGCCGTGAGCTGATATCATTCCGAGGCGTCTCAGTCCTTTGCCAGATTGGACCAACGAGACTTGATATGCGCTGTCTTTCACTGTCACAAAGCCGTTTGAGACAGAACTTTGGGGAGAGCGGTCCGGTTGCTTGCGCCCTATTCGTCAACGTTGTTTGTGGAGAAAGCATAAGGTGAAACAGACTTGGTGCCAAGTCTGGTTTTGCAGCGTGCACTTGTGTGCTGTCGGGAAAGCGCGCAAAGACACGAGGTCGCCTCAGGCTTCGCTAGAGAAAAGGGGAGCGGTTTACCATGGATTTCGTTTAGCGAGAATTGTAGTGATTGAGAGCTGGCTATCTAAACCTAAATGTGGCATCTGTTCTGGCAAGGGTCCAACGGATACCCCTTGCGGACTTGGCTAAATTCGCATTCCTGGTTGGTGAAAGTGTGTATGTTTCTACGAATAGGAGTGCTAGGCGCCTGAATTTACATACGACACTATTGTGGCGATGCTCAGGGGGTTCTATTACGAGACGGATGAACCCCGATCTGTTACTCTAATCGCAAGCAACTATGCAAGCTGTTGCGTTCTAGTGAAGAGTCGGAAAATTTGGTCAAATGTGTATGGACGCGAAGGACATTGGGACTCACAGGGTACGAAAGTCGTAGAAGTGAGCACGAGCTAGTAGGTTATAGGCTGATGTATTGAATGCAGGGTTGCCTCGCGGCCGTCCTCCTAGCTGCACTACCACAGCTGCTTGTTTCCTAACTGCTCTGGTTGGATGCCAGACACCTAAGGGTTTGCAACTACTCGCGTGGTGCAACCAGTGTCGTTCGCACGCGAGTTCTACCAAAATGAGAGAATCGGCATTTTGCTCTTCTGGTTTGACTAATTGCCCGGCTGCAACACCAGTGCATCTGAGAGCAAGATGGCCACTAGGTGGTGTTTCGAACGTCTATCTTAAATTTGAAAACGATGGTAACATGTTCGTGGGTCAACGGTGAGTTGTCTGCCGATTGGATGCAAGGAATTTGCGACGCTGCTATTTCATTTCAAGAAACACGGCAACTTTGTCAAAGACACATTTGTGATGGTTCGTCCGAAATGTCCAAGGTTGTAATGGGCCTCAGGCGGCCATTGCATGGCACAAATCTGGTCCATATTTGGTGGCTATGATTACTTGTGTCACAATATGAGGATGCCGAAGCTTTCAGAAATGCGTGTTTACCTGTCGCTATCGGTCGTAATCAGGGATTGCGATGCCAGAAAGTGTGTCTGCATATCTTTGTGCAAGATGAGGCTCCTTAGCCGGAAACTGTCTTGGTGACAAGGACGACGTGCCACTACGGGTTGGCGAGGACATCTCAGTCAATCACAGATCGTGTCTCGGAGAAAACCTCCGAGAATCTTGGAGGTTTTCGAGAAGCCTTGAAGTTCAAGATTCAAGCTGAGGTCACCTGGCGTTTCCAGCCTGCACCCAAGGTTTTATATCTCAGTTCGTAGGCTGTTCATGTCACTCCAAGGGCCTAGTAGTCCTTTGCATAGGCTCCAGGAACCATAAACTCACTTCAATTCAGTTGCAAATGTGCCGTCAAGTCCTCGAGGTTCCTTCCAAGTCAGGAATTTGGTCGGTTATAGCTCCCTCCAAGTTGGGAACCAAGATTTCCTCCAAGCACAAGCGTACGAACCGTGTTTTGGAGACTGTCGTGGACAGCGCCCCATCACAGATTGCCTGGTCCCGATTGATGATCACCCAGAATTTCTGAGAGAGAATATTGCCAGGCGAGTACCTCCTTCGAGCTGGTGCTGGTGCTATTGGCATGGTGCTCACTCTCTCGCCCGAAAACTACAAACGCAGTGTCTTTGTGATAATGTTGTTCTACCCTTCCGAGTGCGTTCCACGACCTTTTAACCCGTTGCGTGGACTAAAGTGCACGCGGCTCCATCTAATAGCACTGCAGGTGGAGACTGAGCCGTAACTGTATGCTGTGTGTGGGCGGTTGCTGCTGCTATTGCAGGAGTGCGTGTGCTGTGTTTGGCGATGAGCAAATTGCTATCTGCATAACCACAGCAGAGAAGATGAACACAACCGGGAGAGCTGCAGAATCACGAGAGACCACCACACAACGGACACACACTGCTTTTACGCGTGTAGTTGGTCTGAGGATAAACTAGGCGCGTTTGTTTACAGTAGAGGATCCATTGCTGTAGTGAGCGCGCTGTCGGAACGGGAAGTGACGCTAAACCGTCTCCGCCAGCAATCCCAGAAATGCATCTGGACCAACTTGGGACACACGACCCAACTTTTGGATCTAATTGAGTCGTGGTTGCCATCCCTTTTCCTAGACCTTCACGGTAAAGCGTGCGCTCCTAACGTGAACCAGAACTTAGTGGCTCAACAGCTGAAGTGGGTGCATACCTGCACGAGTAGTCCTTCTACAGTATTTGTATATTAACAGATCTACTTGAAACAGCTGAGAATACACCACATTCACCCAAACTATAGAGGTCTTCAAGAGAACCGAAGCGTGTTGATCTCCAGGGTTTAGACAGCCGGAGGAAACGCACCAGCAACTTCGGTTGGAACGCACAATTCAACCCACAATTTATGGTCAGCTTCAAGATTTCCGGTACCACAGGCAACTCCACTTGTGGAACCTGTCAAGATGCTTATACGTGAGGGAACTCGTAAAAGAGAGACGCAGGTGGGGCTTTCTGCATGGAATCCATGATTCGCCGCCCACATTTAGACCCAATCACAAATGAAGAACCACGACGTCAACACCACGAGTGCGTAGTGCACCAGGGAGCTAGCGCATGGTGTTTCAAGACACTACAAGGACGTGTATTTACTGTGTCACTGGAAGCAAGCTGGGAAATTGACCAACCAAGTGGAAGCATCAATCATTTGCTCCGAGCTGGCTTCATATAAATCTCGGAACCGATCCTTGGGCTGGTCCTCAGTGAGTCGAAGCATTCCCATGGCGAAAAGCCTGGCTACCCTTGGTGACAGTTGGCCAAGAGTTCCGGTTTAGGGAGGAGAGAAAGCACTACCAGCACGTTGCAGTCTCCTGATATGCAACATGTTACAACCCCACCCGGTACCCCCTCCGATAAATACTGCGTTTAGTGCAACGGCACAAACCAGCACTGTGGATATCGCTCCAACGTTTGTACTAAGAAACATCTTCAAAACGAATAGACCATTGCCTTCAGACCCTTAGAAGGTAACTCGACAACCACTGGTTGCTTCTACTACTCTACACAATCGAAGCCTGGAAAGGCGCTGAGTAAAGTCGGATCGAGTTTTATCACCTTTGCTTGAACAAGTAGCTTCAATCATCTTGAGGGGCCAACGGAAGTTGGGCCCAGCATGCCGTACAAACGCCATTGCAAACCACCACCCTCGCTAATAAAATCATAGTGACGATCTACTACGATGTTACCACAAAGGGGGCCTTTTGACAGGATATTTCATCCTTCGGACATGCTTTCAAAGACCAATCTCACATTTAAAGTACTCATGGAGGCGGAGGGTGTCTGTGCTTCGACTGCGTATGTGGTAGGTTCTCGAGTTGCAAGGTGATCTCCACCCAGTTTGCCATGGAAGACAACAAGAAACCCTGTGTTTTAGTCCAAGGAAGCAGCGTCGTGCCCACGACTTAGAGCCCCTGGTTTTATGGGCTCACTTTAGCGGGGGCATTCGCTGACAAAGCATCCTCTCCCGAAAAGCCCAACTTGGCATATGTGCACTCCAAAACACGGCCCCTCTGCATAATCCGATTGAAATCTGGCAGACCCTACTCATATCGCCAAAATCCACACCAATTGTATGCCCAATGCGAAATGTCCGCTTCAAATCGGTGTCTTTTGTCAGCAACCACTTTATCAACAACCACAAAAGGCCATGCAGCCTCTCATAAGTTGATTGACGCCATGCCGCAAGTCGCTAGTGCTCTGATTGGTCAAAAGTGATGCTAAATTAGGAGCTTCGGTCAACATTCGGGAAATATGACCGAACCTCAAAAGCTGTCGCTTGAAGTGCAGCCTTTCAACAGCCGAGATACTTCTGGGACCCAAACTCGAGCCGGGATTCGCTCCGCTCAATCCGGCGCGCCGAGCCGCAATAGGACCAATCCGGCACGTTGAAGTGCATTTTGGTGGACAGAGTCCATAATACGGCAACTTTGCCAGCTTGAACCGCGCTCGGAAACACTCCCCACTCCCTTCCTGCACTCCTAGTCACCAATGCATTCCTGGTTTCCAATGCACTCGGTGCTGTTCGGGTAACGCACTGAGGATACCGTCCACGTAGTAGCTCACCTCGTGCTGGTTGCACTCTGGTAGGCGGGCGTAGGCATTCTCCAGGATGCGTTGCATCTTGGTGCAGAACACCACAGGATTGCCCTCTTCGTTCGGGAAGAGGCACTGCAACATCAGACACACAAACGCGTAGGCTCAAGGCGACGCATGAATCTGTGGCCAATGCGGTGTGCGTCTGTAGGCAGAAGATTGGTCTGACGTACGTGGAAAGCGGCCATGAGGTCGTCTTCCTCGTGAGGCGGGATCACGAGCATGCCGCAGAGCACGATCCACTCTTCCAGGTCGATGGCCTTGCTGCCTGCACTCGTAATAGGCAACGACAACCAAGGCAGGCAATAGCACCAAGGTGGAGGGCGTCAGGATCTGTGTCAGCCTCCAAACAAGTGAGCAATCCGTCAAACAAGTGACGCGCATTTGTGAGCAATCCGTGAAACCGCCCAAATGATGCGCGTCACGCGTGCGACCATCACTCCAAATCGATGACCGCATGACGTCATACACCGGAATTTGCACGAGTGAATTGCGTCGCGGTCCGCCCTCACTTGGAAAACGAATATTGCGGCGGATCGGCGGCCCTCCTCTGTCCAGCTTGGTTCCCTCTGTGTGTCCGGAAACTTCCAGAACCGCATACCCTTTTACACATAGTCCTCGCTCGTCGCGCGCCAAAGATGCATTGCGTCAGGTTTTGCCTCGCCGCGTTGGGTCTCTGTGCCAGAACCCCGTTAGACTGACACTCTAGTGACATTGCGACCTCGACGGATTTCTTGCCATCGCAACTTCTATGCAAAAGGGTTGCTTTCCACGCAGCGGCCTCTTTCAGTTGAATAAGGTATCGCTGAGTCTGCGCGAGGCCGGGAATGGAGCATTCCCTCCAAAATGCTTTGGCCAAGTCAAAGATGCCTGCTCTTGAAGACGCTGTAGCTTGTCAAGAGCAGGCGTCTTTGACTCGGTTAAAGCATCGTTGAGGAAACGTTCCATTCTTGGCCTCGCGCAGACTCAGACATGTCTTATTCAAGAGAAAGAGATCGCTGCGTGGAACCCGGCTATTGCCACCCAGTCGACAAGAGTGATGGTCGCTCCAGTTGACCGGCAGCCAACACTTTGGTCCAGGCATTGCACAATCGAACTCGCCGCCGTCCGCGCACCACCAGGCTCCGCTCGCCTCGCCTCGCCCCGCCCCGCCTCGCTCCTCTGCCTGCCGCACAATGTTCCGCAAGTTCGCTGCCTCCACGGTGGCCGTCGCGCGCGCGCAGCGCTCCCTCGCTGTGCGCCACCAGTCGCAGGTGGCGAGCGCGTCGCTCTCCATCCCGGGACTCTCGCCCGAAGTCCGCACGGTACGCCACTCTGCTTGTTGTGCGACCTGGCTGCGTATGCGTGCGTGCGCGCGTGCGCGCGAGATACTGGTCGTATCCGCGCTGGCGGTGCGCTGTTGGGCTCGCGCTGACTGGCGGCTGTGCGTGTATGTTTGCATGCGTTGAATGCCGTGACGGGTTCCAGGACTGGACCAAGGAGGAGGTGCAGGAGATCTTCGACCAGCCGCTGCTGGAGCTCGTGTACAAGGCGGCCACGGTGCACCGCATGCACTTCGACCCGACGGAGGTGCAGCAGTGCACGCTGCTGTCCATCAAGACGGGCGGCTGCACAGAGGACTGCGGCTACTGCTCGCAGTCCTCTCGCCACAAGACCTTCGTCAAGCCTGAGCCCACCAAGAAGGTGCGCTTCGCGTTCTCCCTTTGCTCTTGCTTATATCTGCCCAGCTTTTCTCCGGACGGATCTTATGGCTTTGGCTGGCTGTGGAGGGCTCCAAAGGGGGAATTCCCTTCTTCCCTCCTTCAACCACCACCAGAACACAAAGAGTGGGATCCTGACATGGTGTTGTTGTGATCCCTTGATCCAGGTGCAAGAAGTGGTGGAGATGGCTCGCCGCGCCAAGGCGGCCGGCAGCACGCGCTTCTGCATGGGCTCGGCCTGGCGCGAGGTTGGCAAGAAGAACGCCTTCAACCACATTCTGGAGATGGTGCGTCAGGTCAAGGCCATGGATCTGGAGGTCTGCTGCACGCTGGGGATGCTCACGGAGGAGCAGGCGCAGCAGCTCAAGGAGGCTGGCCTCTCGGCCTACAACCACAACCTGGACACGAGTCGCGAGCACTACGCCAAGGTCATCACCACGCGCACGTACGACGACCGTCTGCAGACCATCGCCAATGTGCGCAAAGCCGGCATTTCGGTCTGTTGCGGAGGCATTCTGGGCCTGGGGGAAGAGAAGATCGACCGAATTGGACTGCTGCACACCCTGGCCACCATGGACGAACACCCGGAATCCGTGCCTGTGAACGCTCTCGTGGCTGTGGAGGGCACGCCGCTGTTTGAGGAGGACATTCCGCCCGTCACGGCCTTCGACATGGCTCGTACCATCGCCACGGCGCGTATTCTCATGCCTAAGACTATGGTGCGACTGAGTGCTGGTCGCATGTCGTTCTCGGAGGCGGAGCAGGGTCTGCTGTTCATGGCTGGAGCCAACTCGATCTTTAACGGCGACACGCTGCTCACCACGGCCAACCCGGCCTTCGAGAAGGACAAGCTGCTCTTTGAGCGCATGGGGCTGCAAGGCAAGCCGGCCCACCAGACGCACAAGAGCACGCCCTACATTGTCAAGGTCACGCACTCGGCGCCCGAGGCCCAGGCCGTCGCCTAAGCCGGCAAGCTGGCAAGCGAACATGCGAGCGCGTACTTGGTGCGGTGGGACACAAGCGGTGGACGATCTGGACGGGGAGGGAAGCGCAGTAGCAGTAGCAGTAGCAGTAGCGTCAGGCGCTCTGTGTTGTGCGCTGAGGCTCTCCGTCTTCTAAATTTTAATGGGGAATCCTGCTCCTTTGCATGCAACGCTGTCATGGACGCTTCGAGACGAAGAATGGAGACGCACTGCAGCCTGGGAAGGTGCTGCTAACGACGCATGTGGCTGTGGCTGTGGTGTGCAGAATCTATATAAACTTACTTCGCCTCGCCTTCTCGTCCAACGCACTAGGCAACCGATCTCGTCTTCACCTTCCGCTACCGCATCTACTCGGCCTTCTTGGCCTTCTTGGCGTGATGGCGGTGCTTCTTGGGCACCGCGGCGCTGCTCTTGGCTGCACGCTTCTTCTGTTTCGGCTTGCTCTGCTCCTCCGTGTCCATCGCAACGTCCCCAATCGGCTTCGTGCTGCCCACGTCTTCCTCGTCCTCATCCGGATAGAGATCCGACATGTCGTCCTCTTCCTGCTCCGCTGCCTTGGCCACCGACTCGTCCTCCTCTTCCTCTTCCTGCTCCTCGTCTTCAGCATCCGAGTAGATGACCTGACTGTTCTCGAACTCGAAGGCATCCGCGTCAAAGTCGGCAGATCCAGAAGTCGGCTCTTCGTCGCCGTCGCCGCTCTTGACCGTGATCTTGACGTGCTGCTTCATGCGCTTGT
The DNA here is from genome assembly GCA_023338225.1 of Halophytophthora batemanensis. NCBI lineage: Eukaryota > Oomycota > Peronosporomycetes > Peronosporales > Peronosporaceae > Halophytophthora > Halophytophthora batemanensis. The sequence continues at coordinate 1,191 of JAADYK010001261.1, read as the reverse complement.
ACTTCTTCCCGTTCACGTGCTTCTCCACCTCGGCCGGGATGCGGTTGAGCACGATCCCAGTCACGTTGCAGTACAAGCACTTGGGCAGACGACGGTGAGGCACCAAGTACGGCTCGTACTGAGAGAAGTCGTGGCAGTACCAGTCGCGCGCCTTGCGGAACTTCTTGGACTGCAGGTGCGTGGCCACGGCTTCGGCGCGCGGCAGCAGCTCGTGGCCCGTCAGCTGGCACTTGATGCGCACGCGCTGCTCGTCGCCTTCGCCCGTCGTCACGAGCTCCAGGAAGTCATGCTTCTCCAGCAGCTTCTGCACCTCTGCGTCCACGGTCGGCGCGCTCATGGCTCTCTGTTGCTGCTGTTGCTGCTGCTGCTGCTCGTCCAGACTGCTGGCTTCCAGGCGGCGGATCAGCGGCTCCACAGACTTCTCCGTTGCCACCATCTTCCGATTGAGCTTCCAGGAGCTCAATGCCGCTGCCAATCAAAAGCGGCACGCGCCACATCTCCATGTGGAACACCATGTGGAACGCCATGTGGATCTGGGACAGCGTGAAGTGCCGCTTGGGGGTCGCCGCAACTTCGATAAAGTTGACGGTGGGTGACTCGGAAAGGTATCCGAGTGGCTGGACTTTGAACCCACTCGGTTGAGCACAGGCGCGCGCGTGTGCTGCTTGCGCCGGTATTCCACGGAAAGCCGCAGGACAACACACGGTCCGCCGAGCTCGAAGCTGCTCGGTAGCGCGTCCCTGGTCGCGGGGAAGACCTCCCCAAGCATGGTCTCCAGGAGGAAGACAGCGAGAGCCCCCGGCTCGGCGGGTCGACAACGCATTCACTCTTCGCTGCCGACTAGGTTGGTTGAGCTGTTGAATGATCCTGATTGGTCCGCTTTCGAGCTGGTTTCAGTACGTGTGCCTAAAAAAAAGCTGGGACAACCGAATTTTCGCCATAACTTCGCCATTTTTACAGATTGAGAGCTGCGCTTTGGATATGTTTCTCGCACGCTATTGGTGCGTCTGAGAGTAGTTCTAACACTCCCGAATTCGGATTGGTTGAACAGCCCTGTCAGATTATCGTATTTGGCTGGGCGACCAAAAAGCTGGGGCAGCCAATAGGATGTTCAATTCAAAAACGGGACAGTCTCAATACAAATATCAAGTAAATGTCGGCTTTCGTGTTGTTGTCAATTGGAGGCTCTTT
>JAADYK010001260.1:0-10173 GCA_023338225.1 Halophytophthora batemanensis | reverse complement strand
GCAAGCCGACGTTCGCGTCGGACATCTACTCGTTCGCCATGTGCATCATCGAGACGGTCACGGGGAGGTTTCCGCGGGGAAACTCAATTCCGGATGCAGTGGTGAAACACAATGTGGTGGAGAGGAGGCTGCTGCCGCAACGACTACCAGAGTTTCACGGTAGATGGGTGGGTGCATGGTTTGGGGAGGCAGAGGGAACTGGTGACGCGCATGTGCTGCTACAAGCCAGAGGAGAGTCTCGCGGTGGGAACTGTGGTGGAGGTCCTTCAGACGTTGACGACCCTGCAGCAGTGACCAGACGAACACAACATGAGGCCGCAGCTGCATTGGACGCCAACACAGACAGACAAACACTAGCCGCGTCTAGTATCTGTCTGGGCGGCGGGCGTGGTCCAGCGTGGCGAGGTTCATGAGCACGAGGAACTGGCGCCTCTTGGTGATCTGCGCCTGCAGCTTCTGCTACGCTTGGCTCTGCGAGGTATGCGGTGGCCTCTTCTGGGAGTACAATGCGCAGCACGAAGCGCATGCACGGCACGCAAGTGCACCCCTGTCGTAGCCCCCACCTCCCGCGCGCACCCTCAAGAACGGTGGTTGTAGAACCTGCAGACGATCTCGCCTGTGACGATGCCCACTGTGTTCGTGCGAAGGTAGTCGAGTTGGTCCTGGAGTTGGAGCTGGTCAACGCGTGTTCGCTGCATCGCACCACAAACCCGATACGCTGTACCAGTGGTGGTCAACGAACCTTTTCTTGTGGTGTCTGTTTCCTCCGTTCGGAGTCATGACGCAAACGTCACTGCTACTGCTCTCATTGGCTGAAATGTACGGGTTACAGCGTAACCATGCCGAGTTGGAGTCTATGACAACGTATTTGCTCCCAAGAGCAGTTTCAATTAGTCACTACTCATGCTTGCACTGATTTAGCGCGACTGATAATCATCCCATCGCGTACCCTTCGCGTACCCCTTCCGCCGATGTCCGCCTTTCCGCTTCCAGCAGCTCCAGTCGCATTCTGACACCCGACGTCACCTCCAGAACCTCGGCGTGGCTCTCCGAGGGACAAGCAGACGGACAGACAGACACAGGAGAGCGAACATGACGCACCCGGTGCAGGCGCTGCTGCTGGACATGGACGGCGTGATGGCCGAGGTCTCGCAGTCCTACCGCGCGGCGATCGTGGAGACGGCGGCCTTCTTCGGCGTGACGGTCACGCCCGAGGACATTGAGCAGCAGAAGCTGGCGGGCAATGCCAACAATGATTGGCAGCTCACGCAGCGCCTGATCGCCGAGCGTCTGCCACAGGTGGATGCGTCTGCGACTGTGCCTTCTCTGGACGCCGTCACGGCGCAGTTCGAGTTGCTGTACCAGGGCGCGAATGGCACGCCGGGACTCTGCGAGCTGGAGACGCTGCTTACGCCCAAGGGACTGCTGTTGGAGCTGCACCGCCGTCTGCCCAAGGGTATGGCCGTGGTTACAGGCCGTCCGCGCAAGGACTGCATGAAGTTCCTGACCGCGCACGGCATCGAGCACCTCTTCCCCGTGAAGATCTGCATGGAGGATTGTCCACCCAAGCCGTCTCCTGAACCCATTCTTCTGGCGCTCAAGGAGCTGGGCGTAAATGCTGAGAACGCGGCCATGGTGGGCGACACCGTGGACGACATTATCGCTGGACGTAAGGCTGGCACGGGAACGTTCGGCGTACTGACCCCGCAGACGTTCGCCAAAGCCGTACTGGACCAGACACCCGCTGCTATTGGCAAGGTGCTGGAACAGGTAGGCGCCAGCGTCGTGCTCAGTCCGGGACTGGCAGAGCTGCTGGACTTTGTCCCTCCGCCCGCTTCTCCCGTCACTGCGCCCAGCGCTGACTGCTCTTCGGGTGCTGGCTGTGGCGCAGGCCGTGTGGCTGAGATCTCGCGGGTGACCAAGGAGACGTCCATCAGTGTGAAGCTCAACCTGGACGGCTCGGGCAAGTCCAAGGTGAGTTCGGGTATTGGCTTCCTGGACCACATGCTTACCGCCTTGTCCAAGCACAGCCGCTTCGACCTGGAACTGCAGTGCAAGGGCGACACGTGGATTGACGACCACCACAGTACCGAGGACTGTGCGTTGACCCTGGGGGAGGCTTTCGACCAGGCTCTGGGCGACCGCGCGGGCATTGCACGCTTTGGCTCGGCCCTCGTACCGCTAGATGAAGCTCTGGCACGTGCTATTGTGGACATCTCGAGTCGTGCGCACAGCGAAATCGACCTGCAGCTCATGCGCCCGAGTGTGGGCGAACTCTCGTGCGAGATGATCACTCACTTCTTCGAGTCCTTCGCGAGTGCTGCGCGCCTGACGCTGCACGTGGACGTGCTTCGCGGCCGCAACGACCACCACCGCGCCGAGGCGTCCTTCAAGGCGCTGGCGGTGGCGCTCCGAGCCGCTGTCAAGCACGACGCGACTGCCGGCGTGCCGAGCACCAAGGGCGTTCTGGCTTAGAGACGGTCTTGAGGCGGATGCTCGCGGCGGAAAGCCCGCGTTTGGGTGGGCAAGACCCACCACCGTCTGCAGTGCTGAGTAGCAGTACTAAGAGAGACAACACGTGAAGAGGATCAAGTCTTGTAGCTTCGTGGAGTGGAGTGGAGCTCCAGCGAGCGATGCAGCTTCATTTCGAATCAGAGTCTTTCGCTTCACGATCTTCATCCAGGGAGAAAAAAAAGGAATTAGGCCAATATCCACCAATGAACTGACGGTATCAAAATGTATCCACGCGCTGATTGGTTGTTTACCTGCGGATTCGACGATCTGATTCGGGGGTCGTGTGGCCGATCGCACTTTCCCGACTAAAAGACGTCCGAGCTGCTACGAGGCGTAGCTGCGCTCCACGTCGTGCCTGGGCCGGCTGGAGAAGGATGCGAGCGGCGGTGAAGTTCTCCCGCGGCCTACGTCCGTCTGCACTGCTTCACCATGCGCGTGTGCGGCCCACGGTTGACCCCGCAGCGCCGTCTGGGCGTCCTTTGTCGGTCATTCTGGTATGCTTCCCACCCGCACGACGTTCGGAGGCATTGTCTGCGTGTATTGACATGGGTATGCTTTGCTGTGGTGTGAAGCTTGCGAGGGACGCTCTGCCAACGCACCGGCCGCTTGTTGCGTGGACGGAGACTCGCAGGTCGCTGTGGAAAGAGACGAACAGCACAAGGAGCCCAGAAGTCGCTGCGCGGTTGTCGCTGGCAGACACTCGAGATATCGGCGCATTGCTCAATGCTATCGACCCTCGGAAGCGCGTACTATCCCGCGGTCTTCGCGCTAATCTGCCTATGGCCAAATTAGCTCCACCGCAGTCTGTTTGGGGCGTACCACGGACGTTTTCCGCCGCAATGAGCACGTCCAGCAGCCCTCCTGACGCTCCTGTACCGCCGGATCCCACGCAGCCCACGCAGCCCACCCCGTCAACGTCGTCAACGTCACCATCGCTAGACAAACCTCTCCCAGATATCCAGCTCCCAACACTACATGGCAAGAACCTGCTGAATCTGGTTTCCATCGCACGCACCTCGCACGGTATGGACTGGTCCGAAAGTGCTGGTGCAGTGGACGATGCCGATCAACTGTCGATCATGGACCCGCAGTACGACCTTACGACAGCCAAACTTCGCCAACTCTTCACGCTTTTCCACCCGAATGGTACGTCGAGCTGAGCCTAAGGCCGTCACTTTGGGCAAGAGCTGTCTGCTTTGAGCTGTATTGACACGATGCTGCTTGCCAAATACTTGCAGAGGATGGCGTTTTGCCGTATGAAGGCTTCCGTCGAGGTCTCGAGGCCATGGGGATCTCGTGCGAGGACGAGGAGCAATTCTCCGCCTTCATCAGCAAAGTGGACGACGACAACAGCGGTGGCATCACGTACCAGGAGTTCCTCTTCGCCATCCAGGAGATCAAACTGGCTCAACTCTTCAGCCCGGACTTCCTGCGCGAGATGCCGACCGAGGCCAGTCACGCTCGCGGCTCCTCAATGCCAGCAGTGCTAAGATCGGTTGAGTATTCACCGGAGCGCATCCGCTGTGCGTCTCCAATTGAGCAGGTGGAGAAGTTCCTGTACTCGAGAAGTCCGAGCTGGGCCACCGTACGCTGGATCAACGTGGAGGGTGTAGACGCGTTGACAATGCGACGGCTGTCAGTACGCTACCGTCTGCACCCTTTGGCTGTGCAGGACACATTGGGTGCTGACTTGGAGCGCCCCAAGTATGAGTTGTACGACGAGCATGCGTCACTGGTGCTGCAGACTGTGCACGCCCGTAATCTGGACCTGGCCATGGAGTACCAAGCCATGTATCGCGCGTCGCTGTATGTGCGTGAAGGTGCTGTGTCCCCCTTTGAGGCGATGGACAAGACAGAGCTGCTCCAAAGACTAGAAGATCTGGCCACAGGACGCGTCATGATGCCACCGGAGCAGCTGAGCGTCTTCGTGCTCAAGAACACGGTCATCAGCGTGCAGGAGTCGCCCAGTTCGCTGTGGCCCACACTGCAGCAGCGTCTGGACGCGTCCTACTCCAAGGTGCGTCAGAGTAGTGCGTCGTTCTTGGTCTACGCCATCCTGGACGTGTGTGTGGACGAATTGTCGCCCATCGCACACACTTTCGGAGCCAAAGTGGCGATACTGGAGCGACTTCTACGACTGGACCCGGCCAATTTTGACGTGGAGCGACTGGCTGACTGCGCCAAGGAGGTCAAGGGACTGCAGCTGCTGTGCAAACCACTAAGGGAGGTGGTGGTGCAGCTGGCGGCCTCGGCGGCCTACGAGGGCGAGACGCTGCGCTATCTGCGCGACGTGCAGGACCACGTGACGGCTGTGGACGAGGCCTGCGACCGCCACTTGGACCGCTGTCGGGGCCTTGTGGAGGATTGTCACAATGCGCGTCTGGCACGTCAGAGCGACGTGAACTACACCCTCACGCTCGTGGCCACCATTTTCCTGCCGGCGCAGTTCCTCACGGGACTCTACGGGATGAACTTTGAGCATATGCCGGGTCTGGAAAACGAGAACGGCTATACGATCTGGTGGGGTGTGCTGCTGGCCATCTCCACGGCCACCACGTCCTTCTTCAAGTTCTACAAGAAGTGGATCTGACGTTGCACAGAGAATGCCAACCCAGCCTTGATGCACAGCTATACTCACAGCCTCCACTCTCTCATTTAAGTTATCCACCAGCACTCGACACTAGCACAGGACGTCGATACCACATGACTGCTCTACGCCACACTGCGTCGTGCCATCGAACTCGCAGTTGGCTCCGTCGCCGCAGGCTCCGATCTCCTCCCATCGTAGCGCACGGCCACACTGGCCGCGTCACTGTTAGGAGCGTCAGCAAGTGTCAATGGCGTCGTTGGACTGCCGTCTCCCAGTACGGGCGTGCCAGGCGTACCCAGGGCGCCCGACGTCTGTCTGTTGTCTCTGGTGGACGGTCCTGGAGTCGATGCTGCTGTCGCTGTCGCTGCTGCTGTCGCCTGAGTGACTGGACTACCGACTTGAGTCGCATTTGGGCCAGTGGCGCTGGCCACGTGGGGAGAGGCAAAGTACTGCGGAGCCCGCGGCTCGCGACCCTTCTGCTCGCGCTGGATCAAACTGTTCTGCATGGCTTGCCAGCCAGACAGACGCAGGTGGTTGGATGGAGACGAAATGGCGCCCACGTTGTTGTACGCGCCTTGTCGCTGGGCCGTGCGAGGCGGTCGCTGCCATTGCCACTGCCACGCCCGCTGCATCTGCGCTTGAGAAGGCTCTTGGCCCGTGAAGAAGCGTACACAGAGGCCTCGGCGGTACATGAAGAGCCCCACGAGAGCCACTTGCAGGATGAGGTAGAAGATCAGCATGGTGCTGTAGCTGGTGCTGTCGGTACCCGACGCGTTGGACGATGATCCGGCGGCATCACAGTCCGTGGGCATACTGGCCTCCCAAGTGGAAGACTCGCACGCCATGACGCACACGCATCCGTTTGTTCCCACGCAGAACTGACGCATCAGCTCTGTGGACGTGTCGGAATTGTCGCTGCCCCAGGTGGAGAGACTGCCGTCGCTCACGAGCGCGTCGCAGAGTGAGCAGGCGGCGTCGCTGGGCTCGCAGTACGTCGCGTTGGTCGACGGGAAGTAGTTGTACCAGCCCGTCTCGCTCTCTTCCGATGCCGTAAGGTTGCGTCGGTAGTCCAAGCTCGCGTCATAGTTGCTCATGTCCTCGCAAAAGCCTGAAGGCGCCAAGACGCAACCAGAGCTCACACCGGAGACCGCCGTGTTGAGACAGTCGTAGCAGGAACGAGGCTGGCGACACGACGCGCCCTCCTCCAGCGCATGGTACGAGCACGTCTCGCCGTCGGCGTTGCCTACGCGGTACGGGCCGTTGATCACGGCCCCGCCGTACGAACTGTCCTCCCGCTCCACGCTCTCGTTCACATCTGCAGCCACGCTTGAACTCAAACTTGTGCTGCCACTCCCGCTGCCGCTGAGCGATGCCAGCGACCGCGAGCTGGACGAGGACATGGCGCGCGACGAGGAGAAGACCGTTCGCTAGGTCTGCCCAGGCGCCGCCGCGTCAATGGCCCGTGAGAAGCTGGGCAACGGAGTGATCGAGCAGCTCCGTCGGATGGCTTGGCCGATTGCTACTGACTTCCTGGAGCGGAGTGGGCGGAGCTGGCATCCGGTTCGAGGCGTTGTGTGATTGGCCCGATGGATGTGGCGGGTAAGGGCTTTTCAGACGCAGCAGAGGGATGTTGCCTGCGTAGTTGCATACTTTGAGAGAGACCCTGGCCAGACGGCAGCCGTACGCTCCACATACGCCACCCAAGTCACTTCCAAAACCTTTGTTGTGCCATGCACCTCCTTAATGGCATGAGGACGTTAGGTTGTCACACGCTAGGCACGACATACGGGGAAAAAGAAAATACGGTGAATCCAAAATAGAAACGCTTATCGAATTAGATACTACCACCTGCTAACCAACCGCCCCTGTTTCCAAGTGGCTACAAGGGACCGCCCAGCCTGCGCAGCTCTTACATGGGCGCGCTGCTGCCGCTTGTAGTGCTCGACACGCGCTGGAAGGACGACAGCACCGACAAGAAGCCACTGGAGCGCTTGGGTTTCTTCCCGCCAGGCCCAGCACCCGCAGCGCGGCGTTTCTTGCCCGTGGTCTTGCCGGATGTTGTCGAGTGGCTCCAACTCTTGCTCTTGGCCATGTTGGGACGTGACACTGGCGCCGCTTCCTCAGTATCGAGGGCTGTTTGCTCCTCGCCATCATCCTCACCCTTGTCCGCACTGAAGGACGTAAATACAAAGCCTTTGGACGACGAACCGCCACCGCTCTACAAGCACAAGCATATCCAGAACGACACAAACGTTAGTTATCCGGCGTGGCAAACGCCACCGCAGCCCCCAAGCAAGCAACGTACCGAGTTGCTGCTGAAGAGTTTGCAGTTGCCGATCACGCGGCTGAAGGACGACGACCCTCGAGACGCCGATGTGATGCCGTACGAGTTGAACCGCCCGAGTTTCGGGCGACCACTCGGTCGTTCTGACCGCGATTTGCTCGTTGCACCAGCGCTCCCAGCGTGACTTGCATCGTGTGTCGTCGCGTCCGTGCTGTCAGTACGGTTCAGCAGTTTCATGAGCTCTTGGGAATCTTCGTCCTCTTCCAGCAGCAGGTTTGGCATCGCCGCGATGCCCTTGGACGTAGGCTCCGCCTCCTGGTTCTCTAGCGCCATCTGCCGCTGCATCTCCTTCATGCGTTGCATGCGGCGATTCACCCGTGCGCGCTCGGAGAACAACTTCATCTGCTGGCGTTCACGCTCTTCGTCTGATTCCACCTCTTCCTCACCCGCACCAGCCTTGCCGTTCTTAGCAGCGTCGTTCTCGTCTTCGTCGTCACTACCAGACTCGGACGATGTCACGTAGATCTTGGGCTGGTTCTGGAATCGCAGACGCAGCAAGCGCTCCATCTCCGCCTCTTCGTCTTCCTCCTCCTCCTCCTCGTCCCCATTGGTCTTCTTCTTCTCGCCGTCCTCGCCTTCGCTCATCTCTTCGTCAGACTCGAGCAAGCCCAGTCGAGCCGCCTCGAATTTGCTACCGTCTGCCGCCACAAGCTCGTCCAGATTGAAGCGACCACGAGCCTCCGATCCCGAGTGCAAGCCCGAGAAGGCCCGGCGGTTGCGTCCGAAACCTTCCTTCACGTTGCGCATAACCTCCTTCACCTGCTGTCGGTCTTGATCCTCCTGTTCCTTGCGGAAGATCTCCTCCAAATCTTGTTGCTGCTCGCGCTCTTCGTCCGAGAGTTCGTCCACAATGTGCTCCAGGTCATCTTCGCGCAACTGCAGCGCCTTGCGCTCCTCGTCCGCCTCCCTGGACTCCTGCGTCTTAGCTTGCGGCACGCCGAAACCAAAGTCGCCCAGGCCGCCGATCTTCAGAACGTCGTCGTCCTCGTCTTCCTCGGCTTCCGACTCGACAAAGTTGTCGCCATGGCCCTTCACAAGCCGCTTGCGGCGTCGGTTCTCCATTGCCTCAGCACGCAGCAAACTGCGATAACCTGCCGCTTTGTCCTTTGGCGTGCCCGATTTCTCGGCGCCGGTAGTAGTTGGTTCCTTTGTGTCTTGGTGGGTCACACCGCTGTCCATGTCGACGTCCTCGTCCTCCACGTCCCCGTCCTTGTCGTCCTGCTCGCTGTCCGCCTCATTTCCGTCCTCTTCTCCGTGCTTCTCAGGCACAGAGATCCGATGACGACGCTTCTTCACCGCAGTTTCACCATCGCTCTCGTCCCCATCATGCTCACTTGATTGCTTGGGAGTCGTGTCGGTGTCTTTAGACGGAATCAAGTCTGCTTTACCCGCAGACGCATCTGCATGTGGTTCAAGACTGCGGTCGTCGTTAGTAGAGGTACTTGTTTGAGTCTGCTCGCTGCTGGCATCAGCACCAGGAGCTACATCCACCGAGTTATCCGCCGATTCCATGGCAGCTTCCGAGTCCTCGGCGAGCGTAGAAGCTTTCTCTGCACCCTGCTGCTCTCCTTCTTCCTCCAGCTCGTGCTTGGCCTTCTCTAGCTCTTTCTGCGCCTTCTCCCGCTCTTCGCCTTGCTTGTCCTTGGCCTCGTCCTCCCGAATTTTGTACTTCTCGAGCCTGTTCAGGTGCTTGAGTTGGTCCTCGTAGCTCTTGTAGCCAAAGAGCTTGGCCATGCTCTGCGAGCCCTGCTGGATGGCCTGCGTACGCAGTTTAGCCAGCATGTCCTGCTTCTTGCGGGACGGCGCTGTGCTCGTGGACGCCACGGGAAGTTGCAGAGCCGCTTTGGCCTTCGTGGGCGTCTGTCTAGGAGCGGGACTGCCTCCACTCGCAGCGCTACTAGCGCTAATACTGCTGCTGCCGTTCAGACCGTAGCGCTTCCGGTTAATACGCTGTCTCTGGGCGCGGCTAGCCTCTTTCTTCTTGCGTAGCTTGGCCAGTAGCGCTTGCTTGGCCTCTTCGAACTCGGAGGCCTCGGGCGGCGCGTTGGCGTCCTCCAGCACGCTTCCCACCGCCTCCTGCTGCGTCACCTGCGCCACCTCCTGCAACAGCAGCTGCGTCTCCAACGCCAGCTCCTCGCGGCTCATGCTTGCGTCCCTCTGCAGCTCCTGGCGCTTGGGCTCCTGCGTCTTCCGCCGTCGATGGCGCTATCTACCTGGCGGACTTGACTGTGGAGACAATTCCCGCCACTATGGTAGAGGAAGTTCGCGCCAAAACGTGAATACTGATATCCTTGATGAAAATTGAGCAATGACGCACATTTGTTTGCGGCATTGTATGACAATACAACCTCTTAAAGATAATAATGACACTAGGTTCATGGTACGAGCTCGATCGCAGTGAGCATCGTCACAGGCGAGATCGTCTGCAGGTTCTACAACCACCGTTCTTGAGGGTGCGCGCGGGAGGTGGGGGCTACGACAGGGGTGCACTTGCGTGCCGTGCATGCGCTTCGTGCTGCGCTTTGTACTCCCAGACGAGGCCACCGCATACCTCGCAGAGCCAAGCGTAGCAGAAGCTGCAGGCGCAGATCACCAAGAGGCGCCAATTCCTCGTGCTCATGAACCTCGCCACGCTGGACCACGCCCGCCGCCCAGACAGATACTAGACGCGGCTAGTGTTTGTCTGTCTGTGTTGGCGTCCAATGCAGCTGCGGCCTCATGTTGT
>JAADYK010001259.1:0-10176 GCA_023338225.1 Halophytophthora batemanensis | reverse complement strand
TACTGCAGATTCTTGACCTATCGAAAGGTGGGCAGGGACGAGATCCTCTGCACGAATACTCCTGCGTCAATGACACTATGTTCTCTAAGGGACAGGTCCTGTGGTGAGCGGGCACCCTGGAGTGTTAACTCCTCGCAGAGCCGACCAAACATTTGGAGACCCTGTAGAATTCGCTTTTTCGATCAAGTACGATGGTGACTACCACATGGTCAACACTGTAGACTCTCGACCATTCAGATTATGGGAAGTGATCGGATAAATTGTTGTCAGACCACGAGGTTTACAGGTCTTCCCCGTTATCACGACGAAAGTGCTTGGCGATTTCGAATACTCGTTTCAGAATCTGGTCACTGCAGAAGCTGTGGAGATTTTCCTTGACAAGATTAAGGCTGTACTCTTGCTTGCAAGAGTTGCTCCTCCGTTTTTCAAGAAAGCAAGAGAGAAACGGCGGCGCCATCTACAGTAGCTTTGGCATCATTGACGAACCATACTCCTGCTGGGGCATCGGAAGCGGGCCGTATATTGGAGGCTGGGGTATCACCAGAGATTGGTCCATCGGGAAATCGTATGGTGAAACTGGCGAACCATACATCGTCATTGGGTCATATTCATCCTCACTTGGATACTTACTGTCTCGGAAAAGGAGCTCAAGCACCAAGCATGCCAACAATCACATTCATGCCGCCATTCTTTAGCACTAATCCAGCTTTAATCATAAGTACTATAATGGCTATAATGCTCATCAGCGAATCCATGTTGATAGCCCTCGTAGTCACACCACTTGCAGCGTTAACAATAGAATCTGCTATGTTCCCAACATTGTCAACCACATTGCGGATAGTATCTAGCACCTTGTCTATTGCTCTCAGAGCATTGTTGCCAAGTCCTGAATCCGCGGTCTTGCTATCCAAAGTAGTTCTGATATCGGCCATTAGGCTGCCGTCGTTTTTCGTCATAAAATCGATTATGTTAGACGCCAAGACGATGGCAGCCGTTTTCTGCGAGACATCTTTGAGTACGGTGTTCTTGCTCCTTGAAGAGTTCTCCAGAATTCGATGGTTATTTCTGTGGTCTAAACTGTTGCAGCAGCTGGTTTTTAATACCGCTTGCAACATCATTCGATGTTTGTTCTGTGGCCGTTATGTCAAGTACCATGTCTTGAGTAATCCCTTTCACCAAGCAGCACTTGGTGTGTGATATGTACTGCACTTCCATGGCATCTACTACCATTTGCATATTTGCCGCAGAGTCAGAGGTGGTGCAATTGGTAGCCAATGCGATGGATAATGTTCCTAGAGCGTGCTTATCTACGATCGCACCATTCTCCTTTGCATTTGTGAATGCATTGACAACCTCAGGATCTCATTCAATGCGTATTCAGATTGACTGGTATTTACAACCTTCTTGTATTTGTTGGTCACGTTGATCATAACATGGTCACAAACCTATTGAGTACGTTCGTTTGGGACAATTTTTTACTGGATGTTCCGCCCGTGTTCTAGCAAGAGCCCCCTTTATATCCTTATCTGAAAAAAATGCAACGCGTGGTGCCTAACAACGCTCAGTTGTTGCTTGAGTCACTCAGCAAAAGGTACCACAACTTGGTACCGAACTCTGGACTAGTGCGCGCCTACTCAAACACACGAAGTACCCGCGACCGGCAGCAAGATCAAGTGCGGAATCTCCGCGCTTCGTCCTCATGCCGGCGTCAGTCCCCAAATGTACCAACAAGGTTACGCCATGACCATTCCTGATTTTGAGATTGGCACCCATCTGCGCCAGTAGCCGCACCATTTCAAGTTTGTTGCAACGAGCAGCTTCGCCCCACGTGGTGCACCTATCGCGGTAGACTGTGTCAAGTCCAGCGCCTGGCCTCACAATGAACTCCACTCTGATGTCGTTGCAATTCACCGCTTGTGGTCTTTTGCGCCGTTCTAAGTGAAATCGACAGTGCTGTATTCCAAGCAGCTGCCTACTGCTCCTAGTCAGCAGTTAGCACTGCGACCCTTGGCACTGCGACCCTTGGCACTGAGACCCTTGGCAGGATCCATGTCTGGTGGAGCCCGGTTCCACACCGCTTGACTCAGCACGCTGTTTCCTTTACGACCCACCACGTTGACCATTGCGCCCGACTGCACGAAGCAACCCACCGTGAAATACTGTTTAAGCTCGACCGCTAGCGTCAAGATTGACGTTCCGGTCACAAGCAGTGTGTTCACCTCCGCGCCCGATTCCACACAAAAAACTCCACGGTATCCAAGAGACTGTCATGGATAGCTGTACTTAACGGAGTGCGCCCTTGATGGTCCTTTCCGTTGTCGTCAGCGCCATATTGAGCAAGCAAGCTCGTGATCTCAAAGTCATCTAGAGCATTCTTGAGCCCCTCGTAGACCACGCGAAGGATACTGGAGATGTTGCGCTCTACCGCAACCCACAGTAATGTGTCGCCCTAGCCGTTCCGTGCGTTCGTGTTTGAGCCTACACTCAGAAGTGAGAGCACTATGTGTTATGACAACGAGTGGCTGGTACTAACAGACAGGATGTTCGAGAACGCCAGCTCACTACAGTACGCAATGACCATGAGAAGCAACGACAATCATCGGTCCGAAGGCCCAATGAGAGCGGGGAAGGAATCATTTGCAGTGGAGAACCAAGGATACAGGGAGGTTCCTGTGAGGGCCGAGCATCCCCGACTGCATAAATAGTATCGTTCGCTTACAAGGTCACTGCAGACCACACAAAACAAGATAGAGAAGCGAGCTGGACTGTGGTAAGCAAAATTAAGTTGGATGCCAGTGATATGCCAGCTTGTCCGCGACCAGTTCATCTCCTTGTGCGTGGAAGACTGACATCGCAACATTCTGTAGTACGAGCTGGAACCCGACTGTTCAGACGAGCGAACTGTCTCGAGATTCCATTAAGTTCGCAATATGATGTTAATCGAGATCGGATTCAGTTTTGATTCGTTCACGACTGGTGGCAAAAGCAGAACTGGTGATGTAAATCACTCTAACAATACTTATGTCATTTTGCACTTCAGTATGCAAACAACTACTCCTGGGGTATCCAAAGGCCGCCAATCAAGCTAGAGCAGGAGCAATGGCGACCAAGCGACCCACGAACGTGGGCAAGGGCAAGTGCCAGGTCAAGTTCACCAAGATCAACGAGACTTGGTGCAAGGCCAAGCTTGCGACCTAGCGAGTGACGAAAGAAGCCACGTGCAAGAGGCCAACGACAGCATCACAGGCTAAGAAATCATGCTCGGCGGTGAAACGTACTTCGACGTCAGCCAGCTCTTCCAGGCACGGCAATACAAGATGTTCTTCACTGTATATGGTCGAGGTGCGATAGCTTGACGTAATTTTCATAACGAAGTGTCTCAAGTTCTCCCCAAATCGAAGTTCTAAAAGGTCAAGTTCGAGAGATCTATAATCAGAAGGCTTCCTAGCCTTTTCAGGGTTAGCAAATGCGCGATTTGAAATTGGGTAGATTAACTGTAAACAATAACACATAATCTACCTTATTCATCTTGGTGGGCATTTATACAAGTTTGGCCTGACCTAGAAGATTAACCAGTGATTGAAGCTACATGTTTCGCCTCGACATCTTACGGTGCTGCTGTTGTTCCTCTTGACCTCGCAACGTTGCTGGTTTCGCTTGAGTTCTCTTCATCAATTGGAGCCGAAATAGCTAACAGAGGTGAATAAATCAGTCCCGTTGAAAACGTCGACACCCCTGTACATTTGGCTGACGTCGAAACTCACGTCTTGGAACACCTTCGCTTCGGTGTACAGCGGGAGCATCTCGTAGAAGTCCAGCGAGTAATGGTAGACGCTAGCGCTCCGCTGGAATTTCGACTGGATCCAGGAAAACAGCGCCTTCATTGCGACGCCAGCCAAGGCGAAAACGATCCCCACTCCCAACGTGGCTGCAGCCGCAGCACCAACACTCAGCCCGATACTGAGCATTCCCACATCTACCGCCGCACAGGAGCAGAAGCCACCGACAATGAGGGCTAGTTGAGTGGCATAGTCGAACACGTGGACGATCTTGTTGTTGGATCGCTTCCACTCGAGCGCAAAGAAGGTGGTCTCGATCACAACGCTCAGCAGCAATGGTAGGTACTTGACGGCCTTTACAGCACCAGAACCACGCCGAAGAAGAATTTCTTTGTTCTCGATGCTGACGATGCCGTACTTCGTCGACGAAGTTACGGGACGCCAACCACGCCACGACGGGTTGACAGCTTGCTGAAGCTTTTTAGCGCCGAGATGCTTCAGAGCCTCATCATTCAACTTTACGTTGGTGGGCGTGGTCGACAAGACACCGAACACGGTAGCTTCTTTTGGCCCTTGAGCCATCATTACTTCTTTTGTGATGAAGAAGTCGATCTCGCGTTGGTTCAAGAGTCCGAGAGTCCAACCCTCCATGTTTGGAGACTCGCGAAGCAGTTTTTGGAACGCTTTCTGCTTCCCGGCCAACCCCCATGCACAGAACTCGTCTGCAACATGGAATTGACGCGGATTTCCTGAATGAGGCACATTGGGCGAAGGCGTGGCAGCAGCGGAAAAGTCCGCCTTGGCAACAGCATCTCGAAAATTCCGAGCTGTCGGGAAAGTGGTGACTGGCGCTTTGCCCGGAGCACGTGGAACATCTTGGACGTTGCCCGCTTTGCGTTGAGCCAAGTACTGGAGGTTCTTGCCAATGTGACGGTCGTCAACATGAGCAGGTAGACTCCATTCCACCGCTCGAGGGTGGTCGTACTGAGGAACAGCGATGTAGTCGCGGGCTCGAGGGGAGCGCGAATTACCGGTTTGGGACATCCGAAGAAGTGGTGGAGGTGAACAGTCTCGGCAACGCTTCACGAGGGTGTTTGAGAAGGGTTGTGGCGCGCACGTAGGTAAAGAAAAAGTGAGCTGGTGCCAGACCTTCTCTTCGTTTCGCACAATTGACCTTCGATTCACCTACAACTAAACTACACACACCAGTGGATCGAATGGGCGATGGACTCCAAAGACGTCAGCGTGATTCTCGCGAATCGGTGAGATATATCATTTCGTGCTACTTGGTCTTGTCGCTCCGATCTCCGCGCACCCGATTCCATGGTCTCGAAGAGCGAGGAGCTCTAGACTGCCCTCTGTTTGCCACCAAAGTGGAACATATACTATTTTACGGGTTTGGCCTATTCACGAGGTGTGCCAGAACAGTTTGGAACTTGTCTGAGGGTTTGATCCATTATCATACAAGAAGGGTTATCATATTATCGTAGGCGTAGAAAACTGAGGGGAGACTGTGCCGATGGCAAGGAGGAAGTGCGAGTGGACGGATCGTCCGCCAGTGGATCGAATGGGCGATGGACTCCAAACACAGCAACCTTGTTTTCATTGTCTGATCCTCATCCGCATTCAGTCCGCTTCTCACCTCTTCTCATATCGATTTTGATTTTTATCTGGTTGGTGCATCGGCATTCTCCAATTTACCAAGAGGAGTGCATTGTCGTGTGATACCGAACCATGGGGAAAAAATCAAGCGAGGCAAACGGTGTGAAGTGCTCGGACTGTGGTCGTGGATGCCCGCCAAACAACTGGGACTTCTTCAACTGGTCAGAAACTGCGCACATGTACGCCTTCTACGACGAGGTGGGTGGAGTGAAGTTGATCAAATACGTTCGACACACCCACACGGGTTACCACTGCGTGCCATGCCTGGATGAGGAAGATCTCAAGGCTCTCCGGTTCCACGCGGCTGGAAAAGCTACGCTCTTCATGGATTGAACACTTTGAGTCCTGCGATTGAGGTACTCGCCGTGCCGTGTCTCGTTCTCTCTTAATGCGAATTTCCAACTGTTGTTCCTATTGCCATTTATCGACTTGTTTCAATGACCTGCTTTGCTTGCTCACTCCTGAACTTGTCGATAATACAGGCAAAGTAATGTACACGCTGGCATGAGGGTGAATAGCTGGCCGGGTATTAGCGCCGGCGCCCAACCGGAGACAATGCCGAGGTTTTCTGAGCTTATGCTGGTGGTTCGAAGATTCACAATAGGGCAGTAGTGTCCAGTCGAACGAGCGAAGTATGCAGTCCTGGCGAAATATTTGGGGCAATGCTAGTCGCAGTGAATTATGAATCCACTCGATAGCATGATACTTAAGCGTAGATAACCACGACAATAAACAAAACACCAGCCAGAATCTTATTCTCGCCAAGTTCGCGCACAAAGGCAAGAAGACTTGCTGAATTTCAAAGACTTGATGAGTGCTTTTCACTGGACGCGCATGGGTATCGCGGTGCGGGTTCGTTTGACCGGGTGTTCTCGGTCGTGCTCCTCCTTGTGTATGGAACACTAGATTAGAAGGATGAGGTGGTCGAGGAGTTCTGCCACATCGACAGGCACTTACTCATGATGTTTACAAAGGTCCTACTGAGCGACCTGCCGTGTCTCTGTCTCATCGAGATTTCTCTGTGCGAAGACTAAAAGGTTATGTACAAGTTCGGTCGCTCGAGAAAATTAAAAAAAAATACTTTTCCAAGCTTGTGGCCAAGTATTGAGACTAGGCGCTACTCAACACGATTATCTTCATTCAACAGGACTATCTGAGTGATGTCGAAATGTAGTTCACACATGAACATGTCGACTAGCTCAACGGTCACCTGAACAACGATAAAAAGTTGGTTCTCCTGAACCACAAACGGCACAACTGAGTGCGAACAACCATGATAAAAATCTCAGACAAATATCAAGACCATACTTTCTTGTCTGCAATAGCGTTTGAGGTCCAACAGCTGGCTCAATAATGCAATGTCGGAGGAGAAGCTCAAGAGTGCGAAAGAGAAGCGCAAGAGCGCGGAATTTCAACAACGTATTGACCACTGAACGAGCCACTAAAAATGTCACGATGAAGTGATCACATTACATTGCAATAGGGAGAAAGGCAATTGATTCAAGAGTTTGAGGAGAACAATCATCAGCTCACGACGGAAGACAGCTACATCACGGAACTCGAGTAGGCGATTCGCCCGCTGAGTAAGCTCTGCCCTGAAACAGCGTAAGCTTGGTCGCACTTCTACGACCAGGGGTGTATTTGTCGAAGAAGAAAATTCAAAGATTATAGCGCACGATGACTCTGGGCATCTATGTCTTCCACAAGGACCTGCGCACTAAAGTCAATTTGGCACTGCATGCACTTGCCTCTGTAGTTGATAAGGTTGCTGGAGTTGTCTTTTAGGACGAGGGACAAATCGTAGCAACAGCAAAGCCATATCACTTTGAGTGAGCAGTTCAG
This sequence comes from Halophytophthora batemanensis, assembly GCA_023338225.1. Classification (NCBI taxonomy): domain Eukaryota; phylum Oomycota; class Peronosporomycetes; order Peronosporales; family Peronosporaceae; genus Halophytophthora; species Halophytophthora batemanensis. The sequence goes on along the minus strand of JAADYK010001259.1, from coordinate 2,893 downwards.
TTTATTGTGGAGTCTCTAGCGGACCTCAACATTCAATGCGATCACAAACTTGAAACTCTACGCAAAGTTCCCTGTGTTGGTCTCTAGCGACTGGTCAATGAAATCAAGCCAACAGCGATATTATTCAACGTCGAGTTCACGCAGTATGTGCTCAAATGTGATCGGGCGTGTTTAAGCTTTATAGTCAGTACAGAGTCCAATGCATTACCAATGTAGGAAATCAGACGTTCGGGCCTATGCACTCGTTGTTAATGAACGATAAGAATCCGTATATGGTCTACGGTCCATTCTTCAAGCTTGTTCAGAGTCTCAAGATTGCAAATACACTGAACACTAATGCTCTCAGGCTCGTCATGTTTCTTCCAGCGCATTCATGTCATAACGCATGAGGGCAACTGACCTGAGGGACGAACGAAGGGGCTGCAGTGATTACGTGCTGGAACCACCACTGGTACGATTGACGACTTGTCTGTCCCACCCATACAACTAAGTGCGTACATGAATTATGGCTGCGTCTTCATTTTAAAAGCACATTGGTCTTTCAAGAACAAATATAAATCGTTAGAGACAATTCGTTCTATTCTTTGGCGTGACTTTCTCCTGTGCATCTTCCGCTTTGCGCCACATGGTTTCAGCTACGACAAACACACTGAAGAGATACAGTCAGTTGAAGTTGCTGAGCGTGAAGAATGCTGACTGGGGGAACTTCACGAGCTGCCTCACTGACTTCTTCTACTGGGTGTTGCTATGCCGAAGTTATCTAACACTGGCTTCACGGACAATCGTTCTCGCTGGATCTTTGCAATATTCTGGGCAACGTATTTGCTGGTTTGTCCATTCGACAAGCTCTGTAGCTCAAGAATGCAGTTTAGCAAGCTTCTCGTTGATGTGAGCGAGAGTCAAAACAATTTGAATCAACAGTGGGTAATTGAACGCTTGGATTTTGTGGCAGAGCCGATAAAGCATGCCAAAACATCCACAGTCAGATCCCTGTCATCATGGCGAGCAGCGTGAAGATTCTGCGAACTACCAAACACACACACGGACGCGCATGTACGTACAGACTGAGTATACGCGTGGGCCCCTTCAGATCTCGCTCGCGCCGTCGATGAGCCACGTACTCGGCTTTCTCGCGGTCCATCTTGCCCGTGATGCCCTAGACACCGCCGCCGAAGCAAACCAGCAGCGTCAGTACCAGGTAGGAGATGGAGACGTTCCACAGCGGTGCCGGGATATTCACGATCTGCTCTGCTCTAGTGTGACGCGCGTCGTGTCGCGTCGGCTGGCGGGCCGTGTGCGTCGCTCGCCCACTGCTTTGCTTTGGCTGTCGTTCCGCTTTCTCGTAGCGGCGCACTTGGTTTCACTGTGAACTTAAGCCCACTCTCCTCACGTTAATGGGCCACCACTCAAGCCAGAGCTCGATGACCGGGCTTGGGACACCAAGTCAGCCGAGTCGATCATCTATAGGCCCATGCGGCAATACGGCTGGCAGGTGGCGACCCGCGACTTTATTGGAAAGTGACTTACCACCTGGAGAAGCAAATACCGACGAGCAAAGGCGATCCAAACGCTGTGTAGGTGGTGCCGTCCCGAGTAGCTCGCTGGAAGACGTTGACAAAAATTCAACACCCTGAGAGACAGCAAACTGTCGAAGTATTCCTTGAGATTGGATGGCGCCATTTATAGACGCAGCACAGCATCAGAAGCGGTCACACCAGCACAAAGCAATACATGCCGCATAAACAGATATTCAGGCCTACCAGTGATGCGGTACCACGTCTTCCTCACTCAGCCGGTGGCACCATGATTCGCTTTGATTTGCCGCTGTGACCGTGCACGGCTCCAGTATCGACGTCGGACTCCTCCTCAAAAAGTCGCATTTTGCGGGCCAACGCCACGATCGGCTGCGACTATCGCTGCAGTTGCTAGACCAGCGTCTTGTAACGATCGTACTGAAGCTGCAGTTGGTCTGGGCGGAGCAGGACCCGAGGTGGGGCTCCTTTTTCATCTTCTTGGAGTCAGCCACCCAAACTGGCCCTGGCGTGCCGACATCGGCCAAGGCCCATGTTGGTCGGCGGCTCGAGTGCAGTTGCTCGATTATCGCACGGAACTTAGTGCAATCATGTAGAAGGTATTCTCTGGCTTCGCTCACTTTCTTACTGTGCTTCATGTGATCCCCGCATAAAAAGCAGCGGCAGTCCTCACGCTGCTGCAGGTAGCTAACCCGAGTGAGCCAAGCACACTGAGCGAACAACAGCGCCAATTCGTAGTCGTTTTGACCGCAACCCGTTCAGCCTCGAATGCGGAGGCAAGCGCAGGGTAGTACGTCTCTGGTTTGTCCACTCTGACAGCCTTAAGCTCTTGGAGAATGTACTGGCCCACAACCTTTACCGCTAGAAGTGTGAAAGCACTGAGAAGAGTCGTATGACCTTCCTTTTATACTGTGCTGCCTAAAACAAATCGCTGGAGACCTTCGTGAACACAAAAAAAACACTGAATACACTCCGCGCGAAGTTAACAAGCAGTCCGCGACTCAACTAGATGAAAATCGACGATTCTGGTAGGTCGCGAAAAACTGTTAAATCCGCAAGGAAAGCTATGAACCAAAACGTTGGTGCGCTGGAAAGAGGACACATTTCTAAGCATTTTGGTAGTGTCCGCACCTCCATCGGATGAATGGCCTTGGTGCTACGGGGCAAAACGTCCCATTTTGGCCCAGATCGGGCTAATTCTGAGGTTGATTTAGTCGTGCTCGACTACATTTTACGTAATGTGGGACCACTGTTCGTAACACCTCCATAAAAGCATATAGTATTAATTGTCAAAGAGAATTCCCCGCACAGCCACAAGCCACAAGTCCGTCCAAATCCATTTCGGCTGAAAAACGCCGTTG
>JAADYK010001258.1:0-10188 GCA_023338225.1 Halophytophthora batemanensis | reverse complement strand
ACCTTCCGAAGGTGGCTGTACAGCACCTTGTTTGCGAGTGCCCTGCGTTCTCTTATCTACCGGCCGAGGCGCCATGGGATTTCTGGCCTACATGGGCTCGTGATATTTGAATACCGTGTTGTTTCTCTGGTATGTCTGGTGACTACGTGCCTCTTCTTTCAACGTGAGCTTGCATTCTGCTTCGGACTAGCTCCAGCTCTTCTGTATGTTTGTTTATACTCCGTGTGTGTTTTAACACTACTTCTCTCGGACTCACAGCAGCAAGAAGTCAAGGGTGCGACAGCACCTCGTCTTCCGTGGGCACCCAAGTCGCGTGCTCAAGCACATGCATCCGTGCAAACAGTGTGCGGAATTCCCACCTCAGAACTTCGGAGAGGCCAGGGCGAACTGCATTCTACAGCAAGTGACTGGCCAGAAGTTTATCGAGGTGCGCCTGAAGTGGAATCTTGCACTTCTCGGGGCTCCTTACTGGGAAACCGACACATTCTACCAGGCTACGGACAAGTGCATCGGTGCGGGCTTGCGGTCCCTCGACTGTCCACCCGAAGCCCCGCCCACCGCCAAGGCGGGATGGCGTACTTTCGAAGAGCAACACGATCTGGAGTAGCTCGTACTTCGATAAACCAAGTCCCGAAATGACCACGTGCTGCTCAAGGATGTTGTGGGGGCATACTCCAGTGTGATCCAAGACGGCAGTGATGAGAATCACTCCGTGACCTGTAAGATTTGCGCCGCATCCGTCGGTCTCCACGCCGAGACAACGATGAATCACCTAACTGCGGAGTGCATACAGGCATCAATAGGTTGTCAAGAGCAACTCGGCCTGCCACAAATGGTCTGTTCTCACGAGGTATGGCAACTCCTCGCGGCTCTACCTCCAAGCACCGCTCCGAACTTCACTACTCCACGTGAGGATGTATCTTGTTGCCGCAGGTGCCATCGATCTATCTCTCAGAGGCATGATTTCAAATTGACAGCCCAGCATCTGAACGATTACCCGAGCTCCCGACGAGAATTCAACTGGATGAGGAAGTGCGATTTACCAGTCTGGGTCCGTTTCTGTTGAGCAAACCCCCGCGCCGACCGCACAGCGTTCACGTGGTGTTTCGCCAAGAGCGCTCGAAAGGAGAGCGTGAGCAAACTGACGCGCAACGAACAACCGCGGAGTAGGCATCTCCGGGCAGCCGGACTCTAGGAGCCCGAGTAAGCAGGTGCTCGTTCTTCAGGTAGATGCGGCGCGCGGCGTTCACGTCGCGGTCGAGTGTCAGGCTGCAATGCGAGCTCGATAAGACCTCTCGCTGATGATGCTGCGGTCGGTTCTCCCGCAGCACGAGCATGTCTTCATGGTGTAGTGCTCTTCCCACTGGGACTACTACTTTCTTCGATTTGCCTAGAGCGAGCGGAGCACTCGTGGTCTTGCGCGGTCAAGACCCAGGCCTCCCTTGCGTACTGGTCGAGAGAAAAGCTTGGGAAGTGAAGAGCGAATGTCCCGTGCGCTACTAGACGAGTCGCCTGGAGACTGAACCAGGAGCATAAAGACGGAGTATTCAAAAGAGGGAGGGCAGTGATTGGCGTGCCATCTTGCTCACGAGTAGCTGATAGGCTAGATCCCACATGATCTACCATTGGCCAATCCTGGCCTTGATGTCGGTGAATAATGGAGGGTGAATGGGAGGTGAGCACCTGGCTTGAGTAGGCCTCACTTCCAGAGCTCACGCCAAAGCATATCCAAAGCTGGAGCGGAGGAAGAAGCTCGTCGCTGACAGCCTCCGACCGAAAGCCGCCCTCGACGTTTATGTCCTCGTCGCCAGCACCGTCGCCGTCCCCCGCTTGTCCGTCGCCCGCCGTCTGCAACTCGCCGTTGCACAAGCGGCCCAAACTGAGCCACAGCGAGTCGGCGGCGTCATCCCTGAGCGCCGCTACGTCTTCGTGCCGCATCGCATCGGCGCCTGCTTCCCCCACGACGCCCACCATGACCGCCAGTCTGCCGCATGTGCGCAGTGTGCGTGGCGGCCAGCGTCATTGGGACTTACTGCGTCTGCTGAGTCATTCCACCGCCTTCCCGAGCGAGACGTCGGCCGTGGCGCTGGGGGAATTCGACGCTTCCGCTGCTGAAGACACGCTGAGCTTCTTACAAAGCGAGTGTCGCGTGCTGATCATTGGTGCTGGTGGTCTGGGCTGCGAATTGCTCAAGGATGTGGTGCTCTCGGGCTTTACCAAGGTGGACATCATCGACATGGACACCATCGACGTGTCGAATCTCAACCGCCAGTTCCTCTTCCGAGCCGCCGACGTGGGGAAGTCCAAGGCGGAGAGCGCCGCTGCTTTTGTGCGTGCACGCATGGCTACTAACGACACTAGTGAGCCGCAAGTGGAGATCACGCCGCATTTCAAGAAGGTGCAGGACCTGGATGTGGACTTCTACCGCCAGTTCCACGTGATTCTCTCAGGATTGGACAACATTGAAGCGCGACGCTATCTCAACTCGCTGGTGGTGTCACTGGCCGAGGTGGATGACGACGGTGATGTGGACCCGAGCACCATCATCCCGCTCATTGACGGCGGCACGGAAGGGCTGCGCGGGCAGGCGAGAGTGATCATCCCGCGCGTCACGAGCTGCTTCGAGTGTTCTCTGGAGACATTCCCGCCGCAAAAGTCCTTCCCCATGTGCACCATCGCCGAGACACCACGTCAGCCGGCGCATTGTGTTGCCTACGCGTTCCTCGTGCTCTGGCCACGGGAGTTCCCGGACAAGAAGCTGGATAACGACTCGCCCGAGCATATGCAGTGGGTCTTCCAAGCGGCCAAAGACCGTGCCGAGCAGTTTGGTATCACCGGCGTCACGTACAGTCACACGCTGGGGGTGGTCAAAAACATCATCCCGGCCGTGGCGTCCACGAACGCTGTGGTGTCCGCCATGTGCGTGAGTGAAGCGCTCAAGGCCATGAGCTACTGCAGCCGTCTGCTCAACAACTACCACATGCATATGGGCGCCACGGGCTGCTACTCGCACACCTTCCAGTACGACCGTAAGCCAGACTGCGTGGTCTGCTCCTCGCAGAGCAAGAGTTTACACGTAGACCCAGACACCACGACGCTGCAGATGCTGCTGGACCAGCTCTGCGGCGACGACTTCCGACTGCTTAAGCCCTCCATCAGTTCCAGCAGCGCCAACCTCTTCATGCAGGGTCCTCCAGCGCTACGAGCCGCCACCAGTGCCAACTTGCCCAAGCTGCTGCGTGAGCTTGTGAGTGACGGAGAGAACCTCACGATCACGGACGCTATCTTCGTGGGGGACCTCTCGCTGTCGCTGCAGATCTGCTTTGAGTCTAAGGGTGGGGACGGCCAGCCCACCTCCATGGAGGAGTAGACACACTTGCTGTCTTGCTCCATGTACACGTCATGCAAGCACGCAGCAACTCGTCACACGTAGACATGGAGAGAAGCAAAAACGGCATTATATCCAGTACACAATACTTCCCTGCTGTCAGCGTCCTCGTTTTGGCCCGTCTTGAGCTGCAGGTGACGCAGCTCATCTCGAGGGCTTCTTATGTGCACGCCGGCGACAGACTCGAACTCGCTTCTTGCTCCCCTATGCTTGGTTCGTGCGGTCTCGCAGCGGCTTGCTCACGGACGCTGGATCTTGCACCGAGGAGGGAGTCGCCACGGCCGCTGCAGACTGATGACTGGACCGACGAGACTTCTTGACGGCCCGCCGCGAGCTCGTGGGGCTGCCCACGCCCAGAGTGCCGGCCTTCTTCCCGGACGGAGTCGTCACCGCCTTGCCGCTGGACTTGCCCGTACCCTGCTCGTAGATCTTGGGGTTGATGGTCACGCTCTTGGTCGCATCATTCGTCTTGTAGATGCCCACGAGGCGGTCAGCGAGCTCGAACATGTTGTTGCGCAGCGAGATAATGATGAACTGCGCATTGCGTGTGCGCTGCTTGATGTAGTTACCCACGATGGACACGTTCTTGAAGTCTAGCGCGGCGTCGATCTCGTCCATCACGTACAGCGGTGTGGGTTTGTAGTGGTGTAGCGCGAACACCAACGCCAGCGACGCCAGCGTCTTCTCACCGCCTGACAGGTTTGAGATATTTTTCCAGCTCTTCTTCGACGGCCGCACGCTGAACACCACGCCCTCCGAGAACGGGTCCAGCGAATCCACGAGCTCCAACTCCGCGTCACCGCCCAGCGTGATCATCTGGTACATCTCCTTGAGTTTGAGCGTGATGACGCGGAAGCCCGTCATGAATTCCTCCAGGCGCTTGCGGCGCAGTTCGTCGTACTCGTGCCGCTTGGCGTCGCGCAGCTTCGTAGCCTCCTCCAGCTCCACCACGCGCGACTTGTACTCCTCCTCCTTCTGCTTGTACTCGGCCAGCGCACCCATGTTCACATTGGCCTTCAGCTCATCACGCTGCTGCTCCAACACGGAGATCTCGTACTTCATCTCCTCCTTGCTGTAGCGAGCCAGCGCCATGGCATCCAGCATCGGCAGCTTCTCCATCGTGATGTCCATGTTGGCGTCCACCTCTTCCTCCTCGCTTTCCTCCTCATCCTCACTGACCTCCTGCTTTGATTCCTCCTCTCCGCGCTTGTGGTCTTCGTCAGCGTCCTCCATGTCCACGTCGCTGTCGATACCAGCAGACTTCTTCCCCTTGCTCGTTTTCAGGCGCTTCCGAGCCGGCAGGTCCAGCTCGTCTTCAAACACACCGGCATTCTGTTCCTGCTCCACGATGTAGGCGGCATGCAGAGATGACAGCTTCGAGGTCCAGTACTGCTCCTTCTTGGAGTTCTCTTCGAACATCTTCTCGCAGTCCTCCAGGCTATTCTGCAGATCCACCTCCGCGCTCTGCATCGAGTCCACTTCCTTCTTCAGCTTGCTGTACTTGGCTTCGTCCTTGCGGAGCTCCTTCTTCTTCTCTGCAACCTGCGCCTCGATGGTCTCACACTTCTGCAGAACCTCCAACGCCTTCTCTTCCATTGCCGTGATCTGCTCGCGCGTGTTCTCGATTTTCTGCTTCACCTCTACCAGGTCCACCTCGATCTTCTTCAGCGCCTGCTCGTTCTTCTCCATGCTCTTCTGGCTGCTCTTGAAGTCCACACGGATTTTGGTCATCTGCTTCGTCTTGTCCTCAATCTGCTTCGAGATCTTCTTGGATACATCCTGCTCTTTGCGCAGCTTGGCACCCCCCACGTCAAGAATTTTCTCTTTCACCTTCGCCAGCTTACGCGCCATGCCGTCAACCTTAATCTTCGTCTCCTTGTACTCGGCCTCTTTGGTCTCCTTAATCTTCTTGAGCTTGGAAACCTGCTTCTCCGCATCAGCTGACAGCGACGTCTGCTGCTCCAAAATGCTCTTATTCTTCTCCAGATCCTCAAGACGCGTCTTCATAGCTCCCAGGTCCAGTTCAATCTTTGGTAACTCGTTCTCGTACTTCTCGATAGTGCGCTTGAGGTGGGAGATCTCCTTCTCGAGGGAGGACTTCTCGTCACGAATGCTGTCCAGCTCCTCCCGCAGCGCCGAGGCTTCTTGCTGGAGAGCACGGATTTCACCCTCGCTCAGCCCTGACGCAATGGAGCTCGACATACCGCCGCTGCGAGCCTTCTTGCCACCACCAGACATTGCGCCAGACATCTCAACGAGCTGACCGTCCTGCGTCACCACACGGTACTTACATTGTCGGCCTTGGTATGCAATTGAAGAGGCCTCATCCAAGTCCCTTGCCACCAACGTGTCGCGAAGGGCGTAGTAGAAAGCCGGCAGGAACTTCTGGTCGTTCACCTTCACCAAGTCAAACAAACGCGGCGCAGGCTGCCCCGACGGCGCGGTGACCGGACGGAAATTCTGCGAGTATTTCGACTTGAGGTAGTTCAGTTGCTCCAGAATCAGGAACGTGGTGCGCCCCAAGTTGTGCTTGCGGAGGTACGCAACACACGCCTGGGCCCCCGACGTCGTTTCCACCACCAGGTGGTTTAACGCACCACATGCAGTCGAGATCGCAACGTCGTACTTGCCGTCGATGGCACCCAGGTCACCCAAACGGCCACAAAGGCCAGCCTTCTCCAGCGGTTTACCAGGACGGGACGCGTCCAGAAGTTCACGAAGCATCCGGTTACGTGTAGCGTGCGACTGAACGGCGCCCGAGGCCTCCTCAGCCTTCGTGCGCGCTTCGCGATACTTCTCCGAAACGGAACCCTCCTTGCCCTTGACGTCGTCCAGCTCTTGTTGGGCCTCAACGACCCGGTCCTTCATCTTCACCAGCTTAGCACGTTTCTCACCCTGGTCCTCTTTGAGGCCCCGAAGACTCGCTTCGGCTTCGATGATGCCGCAGGCGTTGGCTTCCAGCGACTTCTTTGCACTCGTCATGGGCTCTTCTACCAGCTGGATCTCTGTATCCGTCGTGTCAATCACTGACTGGAGGTCGTTCATCTTGGTTTGGAAAGGCTCCATGTCGTTCTGGATAGTCTCCATGGTGCCCCGGAGCTTGGCGGTCTCCTCTTTGTGGCCTTCGAGGATACCCTCCAGGACCTGCTCCTGCTTCTTCAACTTCGCCTGCAGCTTCTCCACTTCTTTTTCCAGCTGTGGCACCAGTTCCTCGTTCTCCTCCTGCTTTTCCGCGATGCTCTTCTGCTTCTTGAGCTCTTTCTTCTGCGAGGACTGTAGCTCTTTCTGCTGCTCCTTGGCGTACTTGAGTTCTTCGCGCAGCTTCACGTCCTGTTTCTCAAAGTCCGCGTACACCGCCTTGGTCTCATCCAGCCCCTTGGCCACTTCGTCGTGCTCGCCCTTCACGCGCTGGAATACCTCTTCGACAGCCTTCAGCTCGTCGCGGTTCTTCTCCATGCGCGCCAGTTCCTCCTTGTACTTTGCCTGCAGCTCGTTACGGCGTGCCTCGCACATCTCACGGTTCTTGGACGCCTCCTGGATCCACAGTTGGTACAGGATGTTTGTCTTGGCATACACCTCTTTCTCCTTGCGCAGATACTCAAGTGCTTCTGCGCGAGGGCCCTCTAGATGTGCCTTCTCCTTTTCCACCAACTTCACACGGTTCACTTTCTCGCCGCGGAGCTCGTTGCACTGCTCTACTTCCTCCCACACTCGGTCCGTGGGCTCCACATATACGTTGGAGCCGATAATGTCCTCCAGATACTCCAGCAGTCCATCCTCGTTTGTGCCTTCAGCACCCTTGCTCTTCATCATGGCGATCTGCTCCACCTCACCCTGCAAAATCAGGAACCGGTTGTTATCTAGATCAATGCCCTTGTCCTGTAGCAGCGACGTGACGCGCGTAAAGTTGCTGGGTCTGTCGTTCACAAAATACTTGCTCACGTTGCCCTTGGTGGCCGTGCGCGTCACGCTGAACTCCGAGTTGGGCACCACCGTGTAGTTCGTGTCATTATCTGTGGACGCGGGCGCGAGTGCCTCGCCGTCAGCCGTCGCGTCTGTGTCGTAGATTTCCTGGAAGAACACGGACACACTAGCCATGTCCAGGTTTGGAAAGCTCGCGGAGCGGTGCACGAGCTCCGACACCTTCTTGAGTCGCAGCTTGGACGCGCGCTTGCCGAACACAAACAGCAGCGCGTCAATCACGTTGGACTTGCCGCTACCATTAGGGCCCACGACGGCGCTGAAGCACTTGTGGAAGGGCCCGATCTCCACCTTGCCAGCGTACGACTTGAAGTTCTCCAGTTGCATCTTGGTGATCATCAGTCGCTTCACCGGTGGTGGTCCTGCTGCCATGCTCGGTGTCGGGCTGGCCGCAGGCGTGCGCGAGGCTTCCTCGCCTCTGTGTTCGCTGCTGTTGCTGTTGCTGTGGCCGGCGCTCGGCGTGGCCGGCGTCTCCGCGGTTGGCTCCTCGTCCACGCTCTCCTCCTCGCGGACATTTGCGTCTAAGTCCTCGGCTGCCATGTGTGCTTGTGCTGCAGGTATTGCCTCGCCTTGTCTTGCCCTCCGCGCACCTTGCGCCTTGCTTGCCTGCTAGTTGCCTCTGCTGCTGCTTCTCCCTTGGCTTGTTGGCGCGGAATGCGGGCCGGCATTTCAAAAAGGTCAACCCGCACTCTATTTTTGAGAAAATGGAGGCGAAGTGCCGAAATCTAGAGAAAAGACTCTGCTCGCTGACAAAAAAGGGTTCGTGTGCACTCCCTCGGTTAAGTATCGTGCGAGCCAACTCCATGCAAACATCAAGTCAATCTTTGACACGGAGGAGGATACATACACGAGTTGCCAAGAGTGCAGGCTGATTATTCCCGGGGATTATTCTGGCTTCCATGCCAGTTTTGTGTGCGCACGAGTGGGTATTTAAACGCGGTGTAGCATACAAAGAGAAGACGCACCCACCTCTTCCGGCAGGCCACTTCACTTCCCAAAACCCGTCATGGCTACTATGCAGACGTTCCCCCCTGCTGCTGCTCCTGCCGCCGCTGTCCATGGCTCTACGCGCTTCTCGGCTGAGGCAGAGACGGCTCTACGCGCCTTCCACGCTGCCAAGCTGCCACTAGATGCCATTGGCCGCATCTGCGCGCTGGGCTGGTCGTTGCGTGATGCGCTGGCCGCCGACCTGACCGACGTGGTGACGGTGCTGCTGGCCACGCGCGAGCAGCCCTGTCCTGCGGGCGTAATGGATGACGTGGCCAGGAGCGGTAACCTGCGCATGCTGCGGGTGCTACACCGCTTCGATGCCGAAGGCTGCACCACGAACGCCATGGACTTGGCCGCGCGTGCTGGTCACTTGGACGTGGTGCGCTTCCTGCACGTCCACCGATCAGAAGGCTGCACCAGCTGGGCCCTGGACGCCGCACTGGACAACGGCCATCTAGACGTGGTGCGCTTCCTTATCCAGAACCGGTGCGAGCGCTGGTCGGGTCGTGCAACACAATGGGCTGCCGAGAATAACGACCTGGACACGATCCGCGACATCCTGCATCACAACCGCGACGTCCCCACGGGGGAGGCCAAGGTGGTGGCGTACAAGCACAAACAGCTCGACATGCTCCGATATCTCTACGAACACGGCTCCGACTCGCGACCCACCTACACGCTCGTGCACGCCTGCGCCAACCGCGATCTGGACATGGTCCAATACCTCTGCGGACGCGGCGAAGGGTTCGTCAAGAGCGCCATGTCTGAGGCCATCGCTGCTGGCGCGTTGGAAATCGTTGCCCACCTGCACGAGCACGCGCCGCAGCGCCAAACGGCGGCCAGTCGTGTCGTGCCCATGCAGGAAGCAGCGCGTCACGGCCAGCTCCAGATTCTCGAGTATCTGCACACGAACGCGCCTGAACTCTCATGCACCACCAAGGCGATGGACGACGCAGCCAGCGGTGGATACCTGGCCATCGTGCGCTTTCTCCATGAGAACCGACGTGAAGGTTGCACGACGCGAGCCATGGATCGTGCCGCAGCTAACGGGCATTTGGAAGTGGTACGCTTCCTGCATCAACGTCGAGAAGAAGGCTGCACAACTGACGCTATGGACTACGCCGCACTCTGGGGTCATGTAGATGTCGTGCGTTTCCTGCACGAACACCGCACCGAAGGCTGCACTGCGCGAGCGTTCACTGAAGCAGCATTACGAGGCCACACGCAGGTGGTGGCTTTCCTCGTGAAGAACCGACCGCAGGACTGCAACGTCGCCCATGGGATCCGGCTGGCACGACAGCGACACTGCCAAGGCGTGCTGGAACTGCTGGAAGGGATGCAAGAGATGCACTTGTGATCACAATCAACTGAGCTACTGACGCGCATAGTAGCAGGTACCGTCCGATAGCGCCATCCAACACAATCGCTTCAAGTTGGAATTTGAACTCAACATGTATACAAAGCAGTCTGCTGCATGCTACTATCGTCGAGCTAACTGCTGCACCCGCTCGTTGCCTACGCGTCACCCGCGGGGTCTTTCTGCGCGGCCGCCTTTGACTGGGATGCCTTGTGGCGGTAGATAACTCCACCAATAAGCAGCGCTAGCCCCACAGCAATCCCGACAATAAGAACGGGCAGCAGTGACGCCAGCAAGCGCTTGATGGAGTGGTAGTAATCCACTGATGACGAGCCCACTATGGCGCTCTCCTCGCCCCAGTAGGCCGGGAAGATGACCTCCGCCTCCAGCTCAGGCCACAGTACGTCCGTCATGGGCGCCGACGCGTTCAAAGCCGAGTAGGACACGGCGTAGGAGGCCATAAGACGCTTGT
>JAADYK010001257.1:0-10192 GCA_023338225.1 Halophytophthora batemanensis | reverse complement strand
GGAGACTGCGTCGGAGTTGCACACCATGTCGCTGGTCTCGGGGGCTGGCAACTGGGCCTTGTAGTAGTTGGCAGCTAGCCAACTTGCCAGCTTGTGGTGCATGTCGTCAACCAGCCGAGTCGCCCGGTGCCGCGTGCGCCCTCGTCCACACGCGGAGAGAGCACGCGTGTTCCCCTCCGCCTTCCTAGACCCGCAAAGGGAGGAGTTCTCGTCCAGGCAGAGGGCTGAGAAGACGCACGTCTTGCGATAGCCGATGGCTTCATCTGACCGGCGTCACTGCGCACCAGCCTTTCATCCACCGAGTGCTCCACGGCCGCTGTCTGCGCGCCATACACCTGCGCACCGCAGCACGACGCAGCGCTCAAATGAACGCGTCTCCGCTTGTCCACTGGGCTCCAGGTGTTCCCTGCGCAATACGTGCCAGTCTCGCCGTCACGAGCCACCGTGCGGTTATGCCCAGCTTGAAGACATCAAGTTTCAAGTCAGGCCTACAAAGTGCGATGCAGCCATGTTGGTTGTCCGTGATCTTCCGCCCTCTGCTGCAAGACGAAGACGCAAGCGCGAGACAGAGAGCGGCCGCTCCTCAGCATCCTCCAGCGCGTGACTGGGGCTGTGCGCACCCGCGCTTCCCGCCGTCGCGCCGGCCCGGTCAGGTCGCCTGCCACCTGCCGCCTGCTCTACCCACGACACGTCATCGCATCACATCGTGTCGCGCTCCGTCCGCCTGCAGCGCCAAGTCAACGCTTGGCATTTGCAAGGGTGGCGGACGTCACCAAACATTGCTTGGTGTCGCATGTGGGCGGGCGGTGGTGGCGCGTCGAGAACTTGCTGGCGACGGCGCGCACGTCCGCTTGTCGTGTCTCGGGGTGGATTCTCCACGCTGCCTTTTTCTCACTTTGTGGCTCCGGGCGCCTTCAACGCCAAGCGCTCCAATGCGCACGTGTCGCCACTTGTAGAGTGCCGCCGCGTCGGGACATGTAGTTGCAATACGACTAGACAGACAACACCTTGGCGCTGCCGACCTCCTAGTCTGCGTGCGTGAGCCAGCGAGGATGCTAGAGTGCGAGCGCCCCGAGCGCTCGCCAGCTGGATACTCGCCACCTAAGTGCCGTGGGCTCTGCGGTGCCCACGCTGGTCGGCTCCGAACGCATTGGACCAGACCGAGCTGGAACTGACTCCTCGACACGAATTTCTCGGGCGCACCGCGCCGTGGAGGAGCGCACAAGCGTCCGTTCGCGGCCGCGAGGTGGCCAGCGTCAGCGCCGCACGCCCGGGCATCAGCGTGGACTAGCTTCATGCCACGGGGGCGCTCCGGCCGCCCTGCGGCATGCGGCATGCGCCTCCTGCGCCTCGGGAGTGTCGAGGCGGCGTGACGTCCATCGCCACCTCGCCTGGTCTCCAAGCGGACGCAACAAGGGCAAATCTGTCATGTTGGTGCTACTGGGAGTAAAAGATCCAACAGTTGGTGGATCGCTGATCAATTTCCGGTGGATTGCAACGTGGCGCGACGGAAAGCGTCAACTTTTCGGAAATGCGGAGCGAGAATGGTACACTGTGCCTCTCCTCTCTGGTTCTTCCCAGAGGGGCCGCCGTCTCAATCAGCAACGCCACGACCGTCAACCTCCGAGCGCTCCGCACGCGCTCATTCATCTACTCTCTGCGGAGGGGCTGCTCGCCACGACGTCCGAGCGCCGTCCGGAGGGGGAAGCAACCGTCGAGACGCTGCTGTGCGGGCGCTGCTCGCCGTCTGTGGCCATCCAGAGCCAAGAGCGGAGCCTAAACCAGGCCGGACAAGCGAGTTCCAGCCGTCAGCTGACGCGGTCGCGGGGATTTGCCAGACCCACAGAGCCATGGACCGCTTCCGCCTGGACGGCGTGGACGGCGACGGGTTCGACACGGTGGAGCCCATGCGCCCAAGCTCCTTCGACATGAGCTTCTCGCTCGGCAGCTACACGCGCACAGGTCTGGAGCGTGACAGCGACGGCGCCACCGACCAGCACAAACGGGACCACGCCTGCGACGATCTTCAGCACTGCAACAACGACTGTCACAGTCGCAACAGCGCGTCAGGCGGTGCTGCAAACCGAGTTGCGGACCCAGAACGTGCAAATGCTGACGCTGCAACGTCCAGCAAAACGATATCCAACCGCGCAGGTGAGAAAGGCCGACTGCATGCGGATGAAATGTCGACGTCTGCGTCTCCTCCTGGCAACGCGCGCTGGCCGGAGACACGCGGCCGGAACAACACGATCGGGTCCACGACGTCCACGTCACACAAAGATGTGGCGTCCATCGCACAGCGTCTGGAGGAGAAGGCGCACGAGACCATCGCCGCCGCCAGTCTGTGCGGCAAGATCCCGTGGCGTCTGGCCAAGCGCACACAGGACGTGCATATCTACCGACCTGCGAGTCTCCCCGCTGAGGAAGATGCATCCAGTAAGCTCTACTTCCGCGTGTCGTGCGAGGTCAAGGCGCATCTGGGCACCATCATGGAGTACCTCACACCCAGCGACTCTAAGAGCTACTTTGACATTGAGTCGCAGGTCTTCCCAGGGCTCTTACACGCCGCTGTTGTCAAACGCATGGAGCTTCCAGAGACTACAGCCGCTTCTGCGTCTACAACAACAGGTGGTGCGTCTGGAGCGGCCAGTGCCAGCCACGAAGACACGGCGTCCAGCGTGGACGAGGACGGCGGTGAGCCGTTCCCACACTTACAGGTCAAGTGGCACGCGAGTCGTTTTGCTGGGCGGTTTGTCAAGCCTGTCGACTTCTTCTTCGTTGAGTACGCCAACATTGAAGCCATGGCGGATGGCCGCAAGCGCGGCTACGGCTACATCCGGTCCGTGGAGTCGTTCAAAGGCGACGAACTGACCACAAGATTGCACAGTGGCAACGTGGTCATCCCACCCAGCGTGGCCAAATGCAAGCGCGCAGTGATCAACAAGGGCATTTATCTGGTCTCGCCTTCAGGCGACGCCACAGGCACGTACGAGGTGACCTTCATGATGGTCATAGACTTCCAGAAGCAGTTCACGAGCGGCGTGGGCTCCAAGATCATCCACAACTTCACAGAGAGACTCATGGGCATCCGCGAGCAGCTCTTCAACACGCTTTTCCAACCTGTGACAGTGCTGCCACGCGCACATTGGAAGCCGCCAAGAGGCAACAAGTGCGCGCTCTGCATCTCGTCCTTCTCACTCGTCAAGATGACGCACCACTGCCGCGCCTGTGGGGAAGCGGTCTGCGGCCAATGCAGTCGCAAGTGGGCCTTACAGCCTGGCGCACAACCAGAGACGCAGGCCAGACTGTGCACGAGCTGCTCGCTCCAGGCCCGGAGTTACCTCATGGGCGGTGGTGACGCAGCTTCCAGGTCTCCAGCAGCCACCACGGCGTCGTCTTCGCGGTTGTCGTCGTCCAGCAGCAGCGACTTCACGTCCAGTCAAGGTGAGACAACGCTCACACGTTCCAGTCACGTCCCACGCATGGGCAGCATCAACACCAACACGTCTGCGTGCGACGTTCAAGTGGCCAGCACCGTGTCCAACGACAGCGACACGTTCGCGGCCGCCACGGCAGCTTTCGCGCAGCTTGTGGTGGCGTTAGGCGGCCAGACGCCGCACTTTATGCTCGTGTCGTACTCGCAGCAGCACCACGGGGCTGCCGTGTACGAGTCGCTGGCACGTTCAGCTCCTGACACGCTCTTTATGGGCGGCACGTCCAGCGCTGGCGTGTTTGTAGGCGTCGCACCGGACAAGAGCACTAGCAGCAGTAGTAGTAAGACGCGGCATGGTCACGGCCATGGACCAACGGTGGGGCTCTGGGGCATCTACGACCCGGAAGGCTCCTACGCCGTGCTGAGCGCCGATCTGGAGCGTGAGAGCGCGAGGGACGCAGCACGGAGGTGTCTGCTGGACGGCATGGGCATGCTGTGCATGGAGCCCGAGGAGAGTCCGGACTTTGTGTGGACCGTCCTGGGCGGTGGCGGTGGAGACGAGCAGCTCCAGGACGAGGAAGAGCAGCTTACGCGCGCTGTGAACGAGGTGGTGGACTGCTCATACTCGGTGGTGGGCGGCACGTCCACGAGAACTGGAGACGGTCTGACGCAAGTGACGCAGTTGTGCTCGGAAGGCGGCGCTGTAGGTTGTGTGACGCAGCACGGGGTGTGCTTTGCCATCTGCTGTCCCAGTGTGGAGGTGGCGCATGCGTTCTTTACGTGCTACGACACCACGGACAAGAGCTTCGTGGTGACCAAGGCCAATGGACGAGAACTGGTGGCTCTGGACCACAAGCCGGCGCTGCAGACACTCAACGAAGCCACGCACGGCATGCTGGCCGAGTTCACCCAACGACCAGAGCGCTTTCGTCTCGATGCAAGTGTGCTGCCGGCCTATTACCCCGTGGCGCGTGAGCGACGAGGAGCTTTGCCTCGAGGTTTCAAGCACAAGAGCGCACGTTTCCAAGTGCTGCAGCCCGAGACAGCGACGCGGGGGCTGACGCTAAAGTTGGGAGCGGAAGTGCGTCTAGGAGAGCGACTGCGTATGATGACGCTGTCGCCGCAGAGCGTGGGCTCCAAGACGCGTCGAGGTCTACGAGGAGCGCTCAAGGTCAGCCTGCCCATGCTGGATGCGCTGGATGTGCTGGGCTGCTGGGCGAGCGTGGGTTCGGCCTATGACCGCGTGCTGCAGAGCGAGTTGCAGGCTGTGGCCAACGCCACCACGCGAGCGTTTCCTGGGGCAGCGACACTGGTGGACGTTTCTCATGGCCAACAGGGCGTCTTGACAGGGGGCAGTGAGGCTGTACATGCCAATGGGATGGTCACGGCGCTGCTGCTCACGAGTCGCAAGAAGGCAAGGAAGCTGCGGCCACTGCAGGCGCGACGTAACAGCACGCACTGAGTAGAAGGCAGACGGCTCGCATTATAAAGTCTATGCAGCGTGAAGCTTCCTGCGTGTTACTCAGTGATTAGTCTGCACTCTGGACTCTGGACTCTGGGCGTTGGAGCGTCGGAGCGTCGGAGTGCCTGAAGATCTAGAGGTCGGCCACGTCACCCTCGTAGCGTGCCACGTTGCGGTCCGAGAACTGCGGCTCGGCACGCACGATGAAGGCGCCGCGGTGGTCCGGGTTGGTGATGAACACACAGCCAGAGACGTCAATATCGGCAGCGGCCTGGCGCATGGCGTTGGCCACCTGGTTCTCCTGACGCTCCGCCAACTGCTGCGTGAAGATGTCACCTGAGCGGCCACTAGTGATGGCCAGCACGGTGGGACCCGCGCCACTGAGGAAGCAGCCGTGCGCGCCGGCACCCAGAGCCGCCTTCATGAGCGGCTCCAAATGCGGGTACTGCGCGGCGCCACGCTGCGGCTGGTGCAGCATGTCTTGCGTGGCGTAACGCAGTTCTTCCAGGTTGCCTGAGCGGAAGGCGTTCACGAAGATGGCAGCGCGGCCAATGTTGAACACGGCGTCCTTGCGCGGCACCGTGGGCGGCAGAATGGCTCTCGCCACACTCGTGGGACCCGTCGAGTCCGGGATGAACACGACGCACTGCAGACCGTCGGGGATCTGCACGCGAGAAG
Organism: Halophytophthora batemanensis; assembly: GCA_023338225.1. NCBI lineage: Eukaryota > Oomycota > Peronosporomycetes > Peronosporales > Peronosporaceae > Halophytophthora > Halophytophthora batemanensis. The sequence goes on along the minus strand of JAADYK010001257.1, from coordinate 4,619 downwards.
AGTACCAGCGGTCGTCAGCGTGGATGCCCAGCTGCAACCCGCCGTAGATGGCAGGTGCCACGTTGTCCGGGTGACCTTCAATGGCAGACGCCAGCTGCAGCAGCTCTTCACGGCCGTGAACAGGCAGGCGCATGCCGGAGAGCGCCAGGCCAGCGATGATACCACCAACGATACCGGCGGAACTGCTGCCCAGCCCACGCGCAAAGGGGATGCGATTCTTGCAGTGCACCTTGAGGTGCGCTGGCAGCTCCAAGTCAGCGGCCTTGTAGGCGGCCTTGAGCCCCACAATCACGAGATTGCTCTCGTCCGTGGGGAGCTCCTTGGCGCCTTCGCCTTCGTTCGTGAGCGTGATGCGGCTGGAGCCAGGGGCAGCGCCCTCGGGCGCAGGCAGCACCTCTACGGAGATCTCCGTCCAGATGTCCAGCGCCATGCCGATGGTGTCGAAGCCCGGGCCCATGTTGGCCGTCGTGGCCGGCACGCGCACCACCACGGACGTGAGTGGCCGCTTGTCGCCGCTCTCGCCCTGTGTGGGCAGGAGCGCCACGCGCTTGGCGCTGGCCCGACGAGCCGCGGCTGCGCGGCGGGAAGCCTTGCTGCGCGAGCCCACGTAGTAGGCCAGCGCGGCGCCCGCGGCCGCCACCGCCACCTGCGTGGCCACGCGCTGCGTCTCGGAGGTGTTGCTCGCCATGGAGCTGCCTGCTCCTCTGTCTGTCTCTGGGGGGATCTGAAAGTGACGCTCGAAAATGAATGCTCAAACTGGGCGTACTTAGTGGGATGCGAACTTAGTAGAAGACCAGGGTTTGATTGGCCGCAGACTTGGGCTGTGAACTCCAAATCTAGCAAGTTGGCTGGTGGAGGGACTTTTGGCCAATCCGAATCAGGCGCGTTTTAACTGTGAAAGCGCATTCGAGTACCAAGCGGGTATTTGCTGCCACGAATTTTTGTTCTAGCCAATCCTGGCTCACGTCGTTTATGGACTATTTGAGGGGGCCGCCTCGCTATTATTCACCAATGAACGACCGCTTTTCGTGAAGTTGATCTGGCCTTTGTGCCAATGGGCACGCGGAAATTGCCTCGGGTCCACTCGCCCTCAAAGCGTCGCTCAGTCAAGCTGGGCGGAAACCGAGCCTGGAGCACGGAAGAACAGCGGCCAGCGCCATTCCCGAGGACTTCCGGCCACGACCACGCGGCTCCAAGACCCGTAGCAGGTGCGTGGGGCGGCCGACCGCGCCCACTTCGTCTTCTTGTGTCCCTGGTTTTGGTCCGGGTAGAGGGGAGGCGAGGGGTCTTCAGGGACGTCTACCAAAGTCAGGAAGGATCTCACCCTCCTGCTCGGACTTCCGGTGCTTTGTGTGCTCTTGTAGGTTGAAGTGAGCCGTAAGTACACGCCAAGACAGCTCGAAGACGTCAACCTTCAGCCAAGATGGACAGCAGCGACGAGGACCTCATCCCCATCGCCATGCTGCGGAAGAAACCCAAGCCGGCAGCCTCCACCGTAAAGCGCAGTGCTGTAAAGCGGGAACTGCCGCGCGTGATCGACTCGGACTCGGACTCAGACGAAATGCCGCTCGTGCAGCTCAAGAAGAAGAAGAAGAGTCCGCGTAGCGCCAGTACCAGTACCAGCGCCAGCAGTAGAAATCGTAGCAATAGTCACAGAGACTCCAAGGTGGGTGTGAAGCGGGAGACGGGGGTCAAACGCGCGGCTTCATCCTCGTCTTCCAGCGCCTCCAAGAGCCGAAAGATGAAACCCAACACCAGCGCGCGCGGTAGTAAAACTGCCACGAAGAAGACGCGCGCCAAGGCTGGAGGCGTGCGCAAGCTCAAGGTGCATTCCAAGGCCGAGCGTCTGGATATGGCCATTAAGGCCTACCGCTGGTGGAATGCCGAGCAGCTTCCGGAAGGAATCCAATGGCGTTCGCTGGAGCACAACGGCGTGCTCTTTCCAGCGCCATACACGCCGCACCATGTGCCGCTGGTATACGACGGGAAGGAAGTGGAGCTCACGCCCGTGCAGGAAGAACTTGCGAGCTTTTACGCAGCCATCCCCAAAGACGGCCCGCAGCTGGGTAACCCCAAGACGGCCAAGATCTTCAACAAGAACTTCTTCCAGGACTTCAAGAAACTGCTTGGTCGCGGTCACGAGGTGACCAGCTTCGACTTGTGCGACTTTTCCCGTATTGCGGCGCATCTGGAGAGGCAGCGCGAGGAGAAAAAGAGCATGACAAAGGAGGAGAAACAGCCTGAGAAGGAACGACGCGAAATGGAGACCTTCACCAACGGCTTTGCGCTCGTGGACGGCCACTTGGAGAAGGTGGGCAACTTCCGCATTGAACCTCCTGGTCTCTTCCGTGGTCGTGGAGAGCATCCCAAGACAGGGACGCTCAAAGAACGCGTCATGCCGGGAGATGTGACGGTGAACGTGGGCATTTCGGACCGCGTACCCATCTGTAACGTCCCGGGTCACTCGTGGAAACAAGTGATCCACCGCGATACGGTGTCGTGGCTCGCGTACTGGAACGAGAACGTCATGGGTGGCATCAAATACGTCTTCTTTGCGGCGAGTTCGAGTTTCAAGGGCAAGTCGGATCTGGCCAAGTATGATAAGGCGCGACGGCTCAAGAAGTGCATTGACAAGATCCGCCGTAACTATACGAAGGGACTACGGGCCAAGGACATGTTCACGAGACAGAGATCCACCGCCATGTGGGTCATTGACGTGCTGGCGCTTCGTGTGGGCAACGAAAAGGGCGAGGACGAGGCGGACACAGTGGGCTGCTGCAGTCTGCGCGTGGAGCACATGTCCTTCAACGACGTGAACTGTGCTCTTACGCTCTCGTTCCTGGGTAAAGACTCGATGCCGTACAACAACACGGTGCAGCTGGCACAGTACGGAGATGTGGGTCGCCTCGTGTACAAAAACCTGAAGAAGTTCTGCGACAAGAAAGGCGGCACGGAGGAGGTGTTCCATGAACTCTCTGTCTCGGAGCTGAACAAGCACTTGAGCTCGCTTATGCCGGGTCTGAGCGCTAAGGTCTTCCGTACTTTTAATGCGTCCTTCACGCTGGAGAAGGAGCTGCCGGTTGATCTGGATCCCAAGGGTAAGATGGACGTGGCCCCCAAAGTAGTGCTTTACAACGACGCCAACCGGAAGGTTGCCATCCTGTGCAACCACCAGCGCACGGCTCCCAAGTCGTTTGACACGACGCTGGACAAGATGAACGCGCAGCTGGACCAACTCAAGGAGCAGCTCAAAGAGCTCAAACACATGCAGACACTGCTAGACAAGGGCAAGACCAAGAGCATCAAACTCAAATCGACCACTCCAGCTGACAGCAAGGAGGAGGACGCGCTGCAGAAGAAGGCGCAAGCGCATCTCTTCCCGCGGGTGCCGACAGCGGATCAGGTGGCCAAGCGCGTTGATGCCTGGAAGAAGAAGATCAAGGTGCTTTCGCTGCGGCTGCAGGACAAGACGGATAACAAGGAGGTGGCTCTCGGCACGTCCAAGATCAACTACATGGACCCGCGCATCACCGTCGCATGGTGCAAGAGGGTACGTCTACCTTTGCAGTTCCTAGCCTAGCGTTGTGCATCGTCTTGTGGCTGACGAGCGTCTGTGTGTGTGTGTATTTTGTGTGGAACAGAACGAGGTGCCGATTTCGTCGGTGTTCTCCAAGGCACTGCGGGAAAAGTTCGTGTGGGCCATGGACGTGGACCCGAACTGGGAATTCTAAGCACAGTCACACAGAGGTAGAAGCCACGTGCTTGGACGACCGCGATTCAGTCGGATAGGAGAGGTCAAGGGGGTGAGGACAACGGAGGACGCCGAGGCACAGATACCAAAGCAAAGCGAAGCAGCACCATACACCATAAAGAGAGGAGCCAGCACCTCACTCATCCACCGCTGTGTGCACATCTAACTCACGGCGTTCCTGGAGCTAGTACTGTAGCTAGGGCTGCTTCTCTTCCTCCGCCTCCACAGGCGCGCTCTTGTGCGTGCGATCCCACTCCTCTGCACACTTCTTGAGCTTCTCCATGAGCTCTGTGTGGCCTCGTCGCTCGGCAAAGTTCCAGGCCTTGTTGCCGAACTTGTCCTCCAGCGACGGGTTGGCTCCCAGTGACAGCAGTTTGGTGGCGGCGTCGTCACGACCGTGATGCGCCGCCGCCATGAGCGCCGACGAGTTGTCCGACTCGACACGCTGGAAGTTGACGTCCATGCCGTTCTGGATGAGACTGAAGGCCGAGTGGAAGTCCTCCTGGCGGAAAGCCACGTAGATGGCCTGGTCCATGACGGAGCCCAGCACCTGGACGTTGCGGTCTTTCACGGACAGTCGTTTGTCCTTACTGTTCGTGCTGCTCGTCTTGGCCTCGCCAGCTTCGCTGGAGCTGGAAGTAGCGGGACTGACGCTTACTGGCTCGCACGTGTCCTTCTGAGCGCACTTGGCGCAGAACTCGCAGTGCGTGCAGCGCTTGGAGGCCATACGTCTGCACTTGCGGCAGGGCGCACGTTCACCGTACTGCATGCCGTGGCCGTGGTTCTTGATCTTCTGCTCCAGCGACGCGCTCAGAGCCGTCTGACTCACATTCGTGATCACACCTTCGCCCGCGATCATCTCTTCGTC
>JAADYK010001256.1:0-10199 GCA_023338225.1 Halophytophthora batemanensis | reverse complement strand
GTAGGCGTCTCCGGGCACCCGGACTCCAGGAGCCCGAGTGAGCAAGTGTTCGTTCTTGAGGTAGATGTTGCGCGCGGCGTTCACGTCGCGGTCGAGTGTCAGGCTGCAGTGCGAGCACGGAAAGCCCTTCTCGCTGGTGATGCTGTGGATGAGTCTCCCACAGCACGGACATGTCTTCGTCATGTAGTACTCTTCACACTGGCACCACGACTTGTCCTTGGTCCGCCTGGAGCGAGCCGAGCACTCGTGGTCTTGCGCCGTCGGGATCCATGTCTCCCTTGCGCGCTGGTCGAGCGACCGCCCCCACCACACTGGTCGATCCCCCATGTAGAGAAGAGCGAGGGAAATGAGCGAGGGGGTGGAGCGAGGAGGTCTTGTCGCGTGCTTGGGTGTGGAGGCGCAGGAATAGCTCGGCAGTAGCTCGCAGAACTGGGGAGGAATGGACAAGAAGCCAGCAACGCGGCAACTCGGGGCTTCTGTGGTATCACGAGTAGATACTGAGAGGCTCGATCTCATCTTCCCTGTGATTGGCCCATTCTGGCCTTGATGTGGGTGAATCATCGAGGGCGGGGTGCACCAAAATGATGGCAACTCGGGGGAACTCCGTGGTAGATTGGGAACACTCGATTGTACGGGCCTCTTTCCGTTTTTTTCTTTGCGCGTTGACCTGCTGGACGTCGACTGCAATGGAGGGGAATGGCGGCATGACGCCCCTGACCGTCTCCGCGGCGGCCGCTAGCACGGACGACTGCGCGTCCCCGAGCGCCAGCGCGAGCGGCAGTGCGAGCCCCGATGACAGCGCCAGCGCCAGTCCAAGCGCAGCGCCCACAGCCGCCGCGGAGTTGGCGGCGGAAGGCGGAGACCGACGGCGACTGTCGCGCTCCAACTACTCGGTGCGCAAGAAGCGCGAGCTGATCGCGCTGGCGAAGGTAGCGGGTGTGCGCGAAGTGTGCCGCGCGGAGGGCGTGCCACGCCGCACGCTGCGCCACTGGCTAGATGACGCGGAGAAGATCAACAGCTTCGCTGGCCCGGACTCGCGCAAGTCCATCGGCCGCTCGGGACGCCGCGAGATCCTCCCCTTTGCGCACGAGCTCGCAGCCTTCCTGGAGGACGCCCGGCGCGCCAACCGCGAGATGACGTCGGCGCATATGATCGAGTTTATTCGCGAGCGCCACGCGCAGTGGCTGGGCGGATACCTGGCCGGGAAGAAGAGCGCCGAGAGCGGCCACGCAGCGCTCACCCGACTCTGCCAGCGGTTCGTGGAGCGCCATGGCTTCACGCACGCAACGTCTTCCGCTACAGCTTCACATTCAGCACCAGCTACAGCTTCAGCACCAGCCTCAGCTTCAGCACCAGCTTCAGCACCAGCTTCAGCACCAGCGCCAGCGCCAGCGGCAACCGCAGCGTTTACTGTGGAGGACGCCAGCGCTACTCTCCGCTTTGGGCTGGACATTGGCACGACGGCCGTCAAATGCGTGGTGGTCAATGAAGTCAGCGGCCAGGCCGTGGCCATGTCCAGCGTGGCCTACAGCGACGTGGTCGTCCCGCGACGCAGCAGTGACGCCACTTTCAACCGCACGGCCAATGCAGACCCCGTTCGAGGGGTGCAACAGGTGGAGCAAGTGCTGCTGGCGGTGCAACGCGCCATCCTGTCGCTCCCCGAAGCTGCACGCGAGCGCGTGGCGTCTGTGGGGCTCTGTGGCCAGATGCACGGCATCCTGTGGTGGTGCTGCGGGGCCGTGCGCACGGCAGCAGCCCAGCTACTCCACGCCAACGGCGCTGACGAACTGGAGGAGACGTACGAGCCAGCATGGAGCGAGTTGATCACATGGGAGGACCAGCGCTGCTCTCCCGAGTTCCTCGCTCACTGTCGCCAGCAGATCGAGCGCGTCAGTCACGGCGCGTCGCCTTTGTCAGCAGGCTACGGCCTCGCCACCTTTGCACACACCTTGGAGCACTCTCCACGGAAGCTCGTGGGCATGGACGCCTGCGGCACCATCCAGGACTTTGTGGCCTTTGTGCTGGCAGGCCAATCGCTCCCGACGGACGCCTGCATGGACACCACAGACGCCTTCAGCTGGGGTGGCTTCAACCTGCAGACCAAGACGTGGGACGTCCGCGCCGTTCGTGCGCTCGGGATCCCGTCCACAATGCTACCGGCCGTCAAGAAGCCCGGCAGCGTAGTGGGCCGCGTCGCCAGCCACGTGGGATTGGGTCTGCCGGACGGGAAGCCCGTGTACGTGGCAATGGGCGATCACCCGTGCTCCGTGCTGGCGGCGCTAGCCCAGCGGCCAGTGCAGTCCCGAGGCGACGTCAGCCTCACATGTACGTCTGGATCTGGGCTTTCACGACTCTGGAGCTGGCGAGCCGGCATTGACACTGCTCTTGTGTGGTTGGTGCTGCGACAGTGGTGAACATTGGCACGTCGGCGCAGATGGCCATGGTGCTCGCGGCCGACGAGGTCGCCAAGATGGCGGCTCCGCAGGCGAGCTTCGAGTTACGGCCGTTTCTGTTCGAAGACCGCTTCTTGGGCGTGGCGGCCTCGCTCTCCGGGTACGTCCTCTACTGTCTCTGGTGTAGTAGCACCTACTGGCAAGAGCTAATGCGGTGTGGCGAGCAGTGGCAACACGTTCGCGTGGCTGGTGCAGCAATGGCAGCAGTGGACGGAGGAGATGGAGCTGGCGCCTTCAGCAGAGACCAGTGAGGACGCCAGAGCACAGCGCGAAGCGGCCGTGTATGCGCGGCTCATTGCGCTGGGACTCAAGCACCAGGACACGGAACTGCGCTTCACGCCCACGCTGAATGGGGAGCGTGCAGCGCCCGACGCTACAGGGAGTATCCAGCGCATGCGTATGGACAACTGGCGCATGGGCGATATTAGCGCCGCGCTCTGTCGCGGACTCGTGGACAACCTCTTTGCTATGATCCCAGCGGAGCTGAAGACCCTGGCGTCCACGCAAGAGTACGTTTGGCTGACGATTGCTCGCTGGGCTGGTTGCTGTGGTAAGGCAACTAACGAGATGGTCACTTGGCCGTGCTGCTTGTTGCTGTTGCAGGATGATCGGGACGGGCAACGCGCTGGTGCGCAACGAGCTGCTGCAGGCGTTCCTGCTGAAGCGACTAGCGCAGCCCGCGCTGTTGTCGCTGCAGAGCGCCGCGGACGCTGCCGTGGGCGCTGCGCTCACGCCAGTCCTGCTGCCGGGCTAGTGTTGCGCCTGGGTTGTAGTTTTGGTCGTGTGCGGTGCTGGCATGCTGAGGCCGACGGAAGGCGCCAATGGGGCAGCGTGTGGTGCGCAGTGCTGGCTGCTCGCCTCGATATATCCCAAGATGGCTCCATCGAGATGGCTCCACCCGGCGCTGCTTGAAGTCGCTGGCGCAGACCTTTGGCATTTTGTGGACCAACTTCAAGGAACATGCGTGGAAATAGATACAGTGCGAGCCCGCCGTGAAAGCTGACGTGAGAAATGTGGGAAAGGGGGCCCCTCCCCTTTCCCCCTGGCTGAAATCTAGAACGTTCTCTACGCCCAGAGCGGGGGCTTCCCTAGGTTTCACAGGTGGATTGTATGGTGCAGCCTATCCCAGCCTCCGATGCCACCCGTCCCAGCCTGCCCGCATACAAACCTCAAGATAGAGCCGCTACGGGCCATCCGTTTCGGCGCGGCCGCAATTCATGTCCAATTCATTCCCAATTCTTTCCCGCCCAAAAGAGAAACCGGCGCTTTCTCCCCCCCCTCCTTTGGAGGAGAACAAAAGAATCGCGCGCGGGCGGAAAGCAGGAGAAAGCAGCGCCACGCGGAAGCAGACAGCGAGCGAGCGCAAGCGGGAGCGGAGGCGCGTCGATCGAGCAAGCAGCGCAGGCACCGCAGCACCGCAGAGCAGGGCGCGGCGCAGCAGCAGGAACAGGTCTCGGGGTCCGACACAGGCAGCAGCGCGAAGTGGTTGGCGCCGTTCGTGATCGCGGTTTTTTTTTCTCGACGAGTGAGCGTGCGGAAATCGAGCTCGGCTCTTTCCCCTCCTCGTTCTTCAGGCACCAACATCCTCACAGATCTCGAGTGAAGCGCGCGTTGGTCGACGCCGCAGCTTCCGTCGGTGGAGTTTTTTTTAGCCCCATAACGAACGGTGAGTGTCGGCGGAAGATGGTGTGTGGTGAAAGATGGTGGGGAATGCGTACTGACGACGCGTTTGTTCGCTGTTCACAGGCATCTAGGTGCCACACACACACACAAACAAGGGAAGATATGAACATGGTTTCAAACGATTGGGTTTTTACGGAGGAGGAACTGCACAGCACTCCCTCCCAACGGGATGGCATGAAGTACACGGACGAGCTGGTGCTGCGGCGCAAGGCGTGCGACTTCATCGAGAAGATGGCGAAGAAGTTGGACCTGCCGAAGCTGGCGCAGATCTCTGCCGACAACTACCTCCACCGCTTCTACATGCGTCAGTCGCTGGTGCGGTACGACAAGTATCTGGTGGCGGCGGCGTGCGTGCTACTGGGCTCGAAGGCCGAGGAGAGTCCGAAGAAGATTGGGTATGTGGCCCGGGAGTACGTGTCGGTGCGCAAGGCGATGGAGAAGGACCAGGTGTTTGCCATCCAGAAGCACGACTCGCAAGTGATCGCGGGCAAGATCATCTCGATGGAGGGCGTGGTGCTGCACAACCTGTGCTACGAGCTGACGTTGTCGCACCCGTACAAGTACATCAACGAGAAGGTGGACAAGGTGGTTCGTCTGCAGCATTTGAGCGAGCAGGAGGCGAAGGCTCAGAGCGGCAAGATCAAGCAAGTGGCGTGGTCGTTCCTGAACGATAGCGCGTACACGCTTGCTTGTTTGCGGCTGGAGTCGGTGGACCTGGCGGCGGGTGCGGTGTACCTGGCGGGGCTGTACGAGGGTTACGTGCCGGAGGACCTGCGCACCTCGAGCGGTGAACCGTGGTGGTGTGCGTTGTCTACGCCTCTGCCTGCCTTGCAAGGTATTGTCCTGCTTGGGAACCATGCTGTGTGCTCGTGGGTGCTGGCATGGATTAAAGAGAGTGTTGGCTGTCTGCTCCCGTTTGTTTAGATGCGGCTCGCTTCTTGCTCACCGCGTATACGGTGCCGTACATCAGCACGAACGTGCTGGCGCCGGGGCTGTCAAAGTTAGTGTACATGTTTCACCCGCCCAAGGCGGCGACGGTCGAGAGTCCAGCGAGCTTCGCGGACCTGGTGGCCGAGGAGCAAGAGCACTCGGCACCAGTGGTGTCGTCGCCCATGGACTCTGCGGTGTGCGTGACGTCGCCCGAGTGCGGTGGGAGTCAAGGGCGCTCGCCGTACGACCACGACTTTGACCACGACGTCAAGTCGCACAAGGGCGGGGAGGAGAGTCCGCGCGAGTGCGCGCAGGTGCCGGCCACGCCGGCGTCGCTGCTGGATAGTTTCCCAATTGCCAACGATAGTTCAAGTGCTGACAAGTTGATGGGAACGTCCCGCTCGACTCGGCCGGCCGGCAGCAGCCGCAGCTCGCGCAAGCGCTCCAAGGACGCCATCGTGTCGTCCGCAAACACGTTTTGTTCTGGAAAGAAGTTGAAGTACTGCTTGTAAGACGCGCGGCGGCCACGGCGCGGACGCCCACGCATTGCGGTCCACGCGCGCCTCGCCACCCACGGCGAGCAGCCACGCAGCGGCCCCCACCGCCCCAAGCGAGTCACTGGCGACACGGCTCGCGACGGGGCCACGCTACAGCCCCTCGACGTGCCGCCTTCCGTTTAGAAAAAGTAGAAAAGCACCAAAAACTCAACAAATAAAAGCATATTTATACCCACCACCATATCCACACACACGCACACACACACGCACATACACTCACACAAACCTCTCTCCATGAAGCTGCATCTCGGTCTTGCCGCGTCCTGCCGTGCTCCAGTGGCTCCCCCAGCCAAGTAGCTGACTCTGGAGCTCCATCGCCTGGCTGTGGATTGACGACGTGGTTCCACTCGCTCGTGGTTTAGTCGGCTTGATGCTAGCGCATAGCACGGCGAGGCACCCGGACAACGACATGCAGCGCAGACCCCATCCACGAGCATGCGTCGTCGTCTGCCCCACGCTAGCCATGCGCCGCGCTGCGCCGCGGAAGCAACAGCAACTGCAACAGCGACAGCGACCACGAGCGGGGAACCAGAAGCCGCCCAGCCAGCAATGCAGGACGCGAGCCAGCTCCAGGGTAGGAGCCACACGACTAACACAGCCGATGCAGATTCAGGATTCAGGTAGTCATGGACCTTCGGATCCAACAAGGCACACCCAACACATGAGCTCATGGTTGACAATCGCCGCAACTCCCCACTTAGCCATACAACCCGCGTTCCACGCACCCCACAGCCCAGCGCTCACCTCGTCTAGAAGAACACTACGGCCCTCCGCCAACGCACCGCAGGCCTCCCGACCGCAACTGCCCCACTCTCGCCCAGCGCGAAACGGCCACGGCCACAGCCACGGCCGAGAGCGCAGACGACGACTGATACAGCCAAGAAAGCCACAGCCGCACGCCGACCGCCCACGGCCAGAGCCAGCAGCGCGAGTGACGGCCTCCAGTGCGCATGGCCCGCACTCGCGGCTCGACTTGCTCTTCGCGAGCCCAACTGGAAACTGCGCCCGTCGTAACTGGGCATATTTTTGGGCTGCGAAGACGAGAAGTCGAGGTTCCCTGTCCAAAGCGATCGCGGCCCGGGTGCGATTGTATGGCGCTCAGTATGGGGATCGGGCGTGGGGCGGACCGACCAGGCTGTCGGCCCACATGGTTTGAAGGGGCCATCGAAACCCGCTCACTAGTGCAAGCCGCGACTGGATTGGGCGAAACCAACACGGGGCGGGCGGCAGAGACCCCGGATTGGAGGAAATGCTGGAAGCGACCATTCGCGACTGCGACAAGCGCCGAGGTCGCTCAAGTTCTTTCCACGGAGGAGTTTGCACCCGGGTCGAAAACATACTAGTCGAAAGGTGACAGCTCCAGCGGCTTTACTTTCGAGGTCCGTGCTACCCACTACGGACTGGCCTTGTCCTCTCCCAGTCCGAAGACGACCTGCCGACGTCGGATAGGTACATGGTACCACAACTCGCCCGCAAATGTCAGCGCACATGGAACCCAGAGCGACCTAAGGCACATGCCCGACACCTTGGCCCAATGCGCCGTGGGCGCGTCTGGTCACAGCCTTGATGGGGTTCCTTCTTCTTTGTATCACAACCCAGGCAGAGCCGCGGATAACGCCGCCGAAGCGCGCCGCCGGATCTGATCCGACAGGCAGACGCCAAGTTGGCACGGCGTACCGTGCTGCAATGATGGTCAATTCCTTGCACGAGCTCTCGAACCAGCTCGGCTTGGTCCCGGCGCCAGACACCAAAGACTTTCGGCTACTGATCCCAGTTCCACGTTGAGGCTCACGCGGCCAAGACGAGTTCCTCCTGGATTTCCCTGCATTTCTGTCCAAGCTTACTCTGCATCCAGATGGACAAATATCGCTAGTTGTCGCTCGTCCCTCCTACAGGGACTTGATCTCCATGCCCTTGCAATCGAGACCGCCGTGAGTGGCTATGCCGGTCGTGCAGAAGTAGCTGGTGGTGCCTGAACGGAGTATGACTTGCTCCTGCGCGCAGTCGCAGATCGTCTGGGCGGGAGTACTTGTACTCCAACCGCAGTCCTCCTCCTCCGTCCCAAACACCAGCATCCATTCCTCGCTGTTGTCTAGACCCACATCACGCTGGAACTGCACACTCTCGCCGTCTGCGTTGGTGCGCATGACGAACTTTATAACGATCCAACGAAGGAGGTAGACAAGAAGGCAACGTGCTCTGCGGCTTGAGGGCCATTGGGAAATGCGAGTTAGTGCCAGCGACGATACCAAGTGGCCTGAGAGCGAGCTCCAGCGTCTCCTCTAGACGCTGCGAATACTCGCTTTGCCGCCGAAGGACCGGGCACGGCATTTCGATGTTTGGGCTATCCGCAAGCGTACCCAAGGCTCGATAGCGTGTGTGTGTGTGGAAAGGATCAGCAGAGGCAGGTGGCTCGAGGGTACCGAGACACAGCAAGCCCGCACGAGGAGCCAGCGAAGCAGGGCCACGCGGTGTTTGCGTAGGCGGGTGTCTAGCACCGAGCGAACCTTACACGCGCCAGCAGGTTGCGCTAGTTCTGGTGCAGAAGCACAGCGACGGCTTTTACGGAGTGCAGCGAAGGAAAGCCATACCTTTCCATGACATCCGTCCGCATGGCCTGAGAGTGGCAGGAAGGTTTCGAGATGTCATGGTGCGATTAGTATCACAGTGTGTATGTTCACCCCTCCCATGCGTACCGTCACAAAACGCGGCCAACAAGACTTGCACCACACAAAGCTGGTGAACGAAGACCATCCGGACCTGCTCGCCTCGCTCGCACGCCAAGTACCCGCTCTAGCCCCAGTGCTGGCCTTTTCAAGCCACGTGAACCGTGGATCCATCTGGAACTCCATACGTCCTCAACGAGGACCTCACATCGTTCAGTGCTGCTTGCACCCTCTGCGCTTTTCACACGACTGAAAAGTGGAGACAGCGAACAAGTCGCAGGAAGCTACTGTCGGCCTTCCTAGCACAATCCCATTCTTTGTGAGTTGATTGCCAGACCACTCGACGGCAGAGTGGGTTTTAGTAGTTTCGAAGCGATCACGAACAGACGTACACAGTAGTTACGGGGAGCAACCTCCAAAATATACACCAGGCAGCTCCCAGGCAACTCTGCCGTCGAGTTGCTTGACAGTGAAGCGAAACACCTGCTTCTCGTCTTCAGTTGAACGTTTAGGCCCACCTCTGCCTCGCTAGAACCCCAACTGGCCCACGCGACAACTACCAAAGCTCCACCAAGATTCGCACAGTTGCCAGAATATCTTTCTCACGATTGTGACCCACCAGTTCGCATGATCGTGCCCACGACTTCCCAAGTACAATACGAGCTGCTCTCATTTCATCACACAAGCCAGGGCTCTCGACACTAGCACTCCGCGATTGTCTCCATCTGTTCTGACGAGCTGGACGCCACGTGCATCCACTCTCCTATTTCCTTCTGGAGTTATCCACAGCCGTACTTACGCCTTGAGCTTCTCCCAGGGCTTGGCAGGCGCAGAGGCAGGGGCAGCGCTGATGACACCCGAGCTGTCCTTGGTCGACGCTGCAGCGTTACTCGTCGTCTGCTGGCTCAGTAGAGCGCTGGAGTCCACCGACAGCTTGTCTTCGATCTCACGGATCCCAGGCACTGGTTCACCCTTCTGGATGAGATCCATCACGTCGCCGAAAGATTTGGGGTACGATGGCCCACCAGGCGTCACAGTCGGTTCAATGGGAGTTGCAACAGGCGCCGGAGCCTTCTCCTCTTCCGCATGCGCCGCCACATTGTTCGAAGACGACGAAGCGGACAACGCCTTCTTCGCATCGTCATTAGCACTGCCGTTGCTGCTGGTCTTGCGCTCCAGACGCGCCATGAACGCCCCAAAGTCGGTCGATGGCGGGCCGGTGACTGCTGTTGACCCGTTCAAGAGCGTACTACTTGTCGCCGAGGTCTTCTCCTCAGCAAACGACCTCGTAGTAGAGGTTGCAGTGGTCGTAGTAGTGGAAGAAGTTTCCGTCTTGACCTGCGTCTGGGTCTTCTTCTCGCGTTCAGAGTAGAACTCCTCCATACTGGTATGCGCGATCTCCTCAAGCGAGAGGTTGGACGTACTGGAGCCATGTGTCAGCGACTGCAGCGCCTTGAGCAGCGCACGCAGAATGGCCAGGTTCTCCTCGAAGGCGCCGGTGGTACGACTAGCCGTGTGCCACTTCCATTCCATGTTGAGTCCCGTGGTCTCAAAGCCGATGGACTTGAGCAGCTCCTCGTGGTGCTGGAGCGGCTCGATCTTCTGCTTAAAGTTAGCGTTGCCCGGTGCGATGCGGCGGTAGCGAGGTACGTCCGGGTTCTATAGGGAGACAGCCAGCCAGCAGGCCACGACGTTAGTGTCTATACTGATCTGCTGGATCAAGCACACAATGAACCACAAGACCATAGGAGGAAGACACTGGCGCGTACCTCGACCAAGTTCTTCACATACATGCTCAGGATCCCAGCAGCCAGTTTCAGCTGATCCAGCGAATTCTGCACACGTCCCACAGCGTCCACAGTCAGCATGCGAGCTTAGGGGGGGGGGGGGGGGGGGGGGGGGGGGGGGGG
>JAADYK010001255.1:0-10199 GCA_023338225.1 Halophytophthora batemanensis | reverse complement strand
GCCGCGCAAGGTCACCCCACCAACGACTCTGTCTCGACGCCCAAGATCGCGCGTCAAGAATTACGTCGGCCAAGTCCCAGGGGAGGAAATCGTTCCGTTGCCCAAGATAACGCAGCGGGGCGTTTGTGTTCAAGAAGTGCAAAATCGAGGGCGCGCTTCTCCACAATATAATGTGGGCTTCTAAACCTCTCTATTGCTGATGAGTTAACATACAATATAAACATGTCTGATAGTTTTTTTTTTACCCTTTCACTACCGAGAATTTGTTAGCGCCTTCTATAGATCCATAGCTAAGCTAATCAATATTGGCTCTGTTTCAAAAACTCACCAATAGCAAGCTTGTATTCGAGTAAGATGGCATTTGGCGAACCCTATCCGCACATAGAAAAAAGGTGCTGCGATGTTCACGTTACGCTCGCCCGTCGACCACAACAAGAAACGAAGGCATTTAGGTGTTTGAATGCAGCAGCGTGAACACGGAGAGTGAGCTCCCGTGTCACTTTTGCGGTATGTGACCATGGGAATGGAAGACATACGACCGTGATCTCCTCGATGTGTGCCGCTCTCTGCTAACGCGGACAGCACGCTCCCGACCGCGTGCGCTCAAGAAGGTGCTCTATCAGCTCTGCTATTACCTGAAGCACGGTCATTTGGAGCACCGCTCCCGCTACAAGTTTCCTGATTGCATGGAGAGAGAATTGCAAAGACCACAGAGGTATTTTTACGTGTATTATTCGTCTCCACTCGGCAATCTCAACTGTTCTAACTCTGCAATTAATGCGTTTAACTGATGTCGCACCCTGAAGCCAATATTATCTGCGGTAGCCGCACAAATATCAACCAGCGCTTCACGAACGGTTGATGAGTTGGACTCCTTGAATGCATCTTGGTAGTAATATGCTGCGAAGCACTCCACGTGGAATCCCTCTCTGTATGACACACAACCGCAAAAAAAATCTTCCGAATTCTCCGCAGGCTGCACAGATAACAACGGAGCTGTGCTTGTCGATTCGGCATGAGGATATGCTTCCTTCCAGTTTGCCCACCACTGCTGTATTTGATTCGCTCTCTTTTCCTTTTCGTCGTCGGTCTTTTGGGTCTTTGCGTCGCGTGCTGACCCTGATAATGCTTCTGCGACCAGGTGCTTAAACTCGCACAGTGATATACCGATATCAAATCTGCCTTGTAGAACGCGAGCTAGTGCAAAAGCCTTGATCACAGATAGATCAAGAGTCCAGGTGAGAAGACTCATGGACAACCGTTCTCCCTTTGTTCTCGTCGGGCTTGTGTTTTTCATTTGGTTCACGACCCACGCTGTTTATAGTCAAATTGTAGGCTGCAACCAGCGCAGACACACGGTAGGTCGTACGATTCATTCTTTCGTTTCCACTCCAGCGTTTCAGCGCAGACGGCCCGTGGCAACACCTCACTGCCTCATCGCAGTGCATGTTCAAGACTCGGGCTGATGGTGTGGTCGCAAAGCCATTGGTACAAGATACGACAACCTTCTTGTCCTTGAAGACAATATAGCCGGCGTTTGCTGAGAAGTGGTGTGCTGTTGTGTACTCTGTTCGCTGCTTCGCTGGCAATTTCGCTTGCTGTCGTTGATGCGCTGCGTACGCTTTCTCCCATCCAGGCTGTGGATCAATTGCAGTGACGAGCTCCCAAGAACCACACTTTTGGAGGCTGACGCGTTGCACAGACTGGAGCAATGCAGGCTTATTGGTTTTGTCCACGAAGTTCAAACGGACGGTCCCCAGCATTCGGACGTCTCCATCTGTAAATACTAGCACGGCCTTCGCCAGTATGTGCCATGTGTAGAAAATGTCACACACCAGCAACCGCCGTCCCGTCGATGATTTTGTCATTCTTGCCTGGTGGCCTATCCTTGCTATCCAGAGTGCGCCGGGAGAACCAAATCCAATTGCAATATCTGGTTGTACTGTAGTCCTTTCAAGTGCCGCACGAAGCTCAGGAAACACTTGAACATAACGCTCTGCCGCCGAGCTATACTGGTTGTCCCAGACCCGTTGTCCCAGATGGAGTAAACGTAGAGTGATCGCCAACCCACCGCGGCATAAAAGTGGATCGCAAACTTGTCAGGTTTAGATGGTAGGTACGACTTCGCGCGAGATCTTGTTGTCATTCGAACGCTGTTCTCACCCAAGGTACTGACGCCGAAGGGCACAACAATGGGCGCGAGCTTCTTCTGAAAATGCTACACGAGACCACGGCTATGCCAAAGCGGATCGCATTCCATACTGTGTATGGTGGTAGCACCTGGTGGGTGGACTTGGAATGCGGGACAAATCATCTGGAAGCGGGCACGCGCCATAGCGTTGGAGAAGTCCTTCTGGCCCAAAAATCGGCGCTCGCGCCAAAACTCAGAGATCTCGGACAGCGAACACAAACTCATAGCAATTTCCAGGCCGAGATTGGCGTCAAACTCGGCAATATACGCTTCTCGATCACCGTGGGCCTTAAGTCCAGCGTTCGTTCACTGCCGTATGGCGACTTTCAGCTTTGTCGTGACGAAGATCAAAAAGACCAATCTCGGTTTTCTCTGTGTATATCTTCCTTGTTTTAGCTTCTTTTAGCAGACTGAGATCACTCCGGTTTGTCAGGTTCTCTATATACGCGGCTACTGTTGAGTCTGAGATTGGGAAAGTGTTGGGCCCGGCGCTGTCATCGTTGTTGTCGTCAAGCTGCCATCTAAAAGGATCCCATTCGTCTGCCAGAAGGTCCTTCACGTCCATGTTAGTTGCTTACTGTGAAGTGCGAGATGGAGGTACTTAGCGGCGAGGAACCAGCGTGTGGCTCGAACTTCCTGGTGATCAACCTACCCCATCGCAATTATTTGTGGAATCACGGTACGATACCGATTCATATGAGACTATAAGCGATAGCTATTCGCCCAATCTTCTCACAGCAGCTATTTTCTTCCAATGATTGTGCAGTATATGGCCTCTTACCGACTTAAATAAGTCAGTAAGGCCGCTGAAAACGACCAGTAGCGAAAGGGTTAAACACGACAACATTGGAGTTATAGCTGTAATATCGATTCAACTAATCAGAAGGATTGATTTCTCAACAACGAAAACCGAGCTACCAATCACATGCAGGAAATTTAAGCTTGGGTATGTCAAATAGACCGTAAACTGATCGTCCAAAATATATCTTCAGTTTTGTGGGACGGTTTCCATAGGATAGTCGCTGTGTTTGTTTTAACGAGCCTCCTTCAGAATCAAGCCCGCAGGCCTAGCCATAGTATTCAAACAATAAACAAAAGAAAAACATGGTTTTCATGCAGCAAGACACCTCATGTACGGAGGTCATCTTAACGACTCAAGCAATTTGTATCCAATAAATTTGTTGTGAGGGTAACATATATCAGCAATTTTGTTGATAGCGCCACCATATACCAGCAGTTGCAAAGGAAGAAGTGGCCACTTCGAGTCACCTGCAGTAAAAGGGGATCTTTTCTCTCTCTCTCTCTCTCTCTCTCGCTATACGAGCACAAACACGCCGTTGGGGAAACAAACGCGCCATACCCCCTTACTTTTCTCTTCTTTCGAATGACACCTCGTTCATTGTCTCATTCTTTTTTCCGGATCAAATGAGTTTCAAAATGCACATAGACCACCGATTCTTTGTTGGTTCTTACAGCCGTCGCTGGTTTCAACTAATCTCTGAGTCGATCGGTACAAAATCCGTAGGTGCTGCCAACAAGCCATGGTTCGGAAATGCTCCAATGGATTTGAAAGTCTTTGCATGAGTAACACTGTGGCTACAAATCTCAATGCATTTGGACACTTGAAATCAACATATTGATTACCCAGATATGACAAAAGAAGCATAGCTCTCTCGACCGGTTCTGGGGCCTTTTCATGTGCTTGCAGGTGTAGGTGCCAATAGTGACAATCTCAAACAGACAATAGATACCATAAATGATTTCGCCCCACATCAAGGAGTCAGGATTTAGCCCAGGAAACTACTTTAGTCTTCATGATTGGTACTGTCCTGCTCAAAGGGACTAGCTCAAAGATAGCTGAGTCTTTTAATGACGCAGTATCACTGGTGTCTGCGTGTGTGGTTGAATAGCTGTCCATAGGCACGTTCGTCTTCAACACGGTATGCAGCACTATTGCTGTCCTAATCACAGGTACCTGCCAGAACTTCCGATCTAAAAGATTAATTTTTGTATGTAGATATCATCTACAGTATATTTTGATTTTGGTGGCGACATACACACCTCGCCAACATGCCCCACTTCGGTGTGCCATGCCTACTAAACAAAGCCAAAGTAGACAACAGGAAGACCCTTTCTGTCATCTATAGACGCGGTACTGTTCGAATATGTGAGCAAAAACTGTCAAACTTCATTTTCAGATCATAACATGCTCGCTCGACCTACGGGAAACAGATTATTTTGTACGGATTGGTTCAGAAATTGTTTGTTCAAAACCCAACAACTACAAACATGGAGTGAGCCTCTCCATACCTCCAGGTATATTTTAAGTGTTTGCTTCTGTGATAACACCTAGTCACCACCCTCTCTCCGCCGAGGGTAGATTGGGGACTTCTTGCCCGAAATTCACACTCCGAGCACACACACACACACACACACACGCTCAGTAAACCCGGACTCGAACCCTCGCTTTGGCCTCCAGCCCTCGACCTCTAGTCATGGCTCGCGACCTCGCGGTACTTGCCCTGTACACAACCCTTCGTTCGGGCTGCCCTCGCTCGTCTCACGCTTAGCCAGTCGTCACCGGCCGCCCTCGACAGCAAATGTATTGCGCACTTAGTGTGCTTGTGCTATTTTCAGACTGCCGAGATGTTGGCGTGGCACCGCCAATGTGTCCTCGGATGTGGAGGCTTGTGCCACTGCCCAATTGCACACGAAGCGGCACGCGCTCGTTGCATTCACTGGTTTAGAGCACACATCCAGCATCGTGATTGGTCGATCATATTGGATCCAAGACTTCTGATTGGAGGTGAGACTATGTGTCACGACAATGGAATGGTCGTCGGCGTGATATGCTCACAGAAGAAAGACTAGGAGTTTTGGTGTAGCAGTGCGAGCTGGAACTAAGCCAAACAAGAATTCACTTCGGAATTTGCCTCAATCCCAACACGAGACCCGGCATTCGGGCTTGCCCTGAGCCACACGCTTCCTACCTCACAGTATATACACTAGTCGCGTCGCCTCTCCGTGGTCCGCTATCTCATTCCTTCTAGCTACGCTCGTGTCCTCCCTCCTGCGATCTTCAGGGGCCGCACACCAAGATCCTCGCACGGTGTTCCCGTTTCAACCCACTCCACTCGTCGGTCGATCACCCACACCCGTCCAGCTCCTGTCTCCAACGACAATACCGTCACAATCTGCCAGACCCGTTACTACCTCACCGGCAAGCACAATCGTTCAGATAAAATCTCTAACCAATAGAACGACATGCTTTGAATTCCATTTAATCGAATGTGATCGAGTGATTGCGCAGTTCATTCTGGTGCATATGCATGCGAATCAGGATACACCAAACAGAGAAAACTATTCGTTGATATTGTGAATGAGCACAAAAATACAGATTTGGCCTCAAAAATATGACATAGTAGGTTAATTATCAACTATAGAATCGTTCTGGACGCAAATCTATGACACAACAACAAAATAGTCACTTCCAGCCAATCAATTGATTTTCTCTGTGGCGCAGATGGCATGCCTTTACCTTTTTACTTGACTGACAGGGGCTCGATTCCCCCACGTGTATTGGAAAGTTAAGTCGCCCTGACAGGCGAAACCTTGGTACTGGGATTCCAAGGATAGTAGGTGCACATGCTGACGTCCCCTCCCACTGCGCGGGTAAGTTCATTATCTCGTTGCAAGTAGCAGCTAAAGACCAGCTTTTTTCCACTCTCGCTTGATGAGCTCTTAGCTAAACACCTTCCCGCGCTCTTTCAACTCGACCGACCAAGAGCTGTCACTTCTCGGAGGCAGACATCTGCTTGAGCGCGAGTAATCGTTGACGAAGTGGCACTCCATCCTGACATCGCAGCATGTCGAGCTCGTAGGTCAGACTCAGAGACCGTAGTTTCTGCTTGAATGGGGCCATAACCCCGACACCCAGAGGTTGCAATACTGCGGTCGTGTTCTTGGGCAATGGGACAAGCTCAGTTCCCCATGCAGCGAATGCTTCTTGGGAGTCCTCGGAGATGTGGCACTTCAGGTTGTCCATGCAAAGAGCGAGCGGACCAGGCTGTTCGTCACTCACATACTGTGCCCACTGGTTGTTGGCGATTTTGCTAATCCACACCGTAGAATCCATCCAGCCGTTGCGCTGAACCGTAGTGATCACTTGGTCCGAGTAGGTTTTCATACCTTTCTCAATAGTGCCGCCGGGTCGTCCCTTGAAGGTGACGAGTGGCTTGAGTTCTTCCCAGTCGCCCACACGGAGAGCAGCACGCTTGCACACTCAGACCGGGAACGGCCCTTTACCCTAGCCGATATCTTGTTCCCGGGCTGTGAGATGATGCTTCCAGGTTCGTTGTCGTAGTATACACCTGTCTCATCCGCGTTAAACGTGCAATCACGGGCGTACGTCGCAGTCACCGCAGTTCCGATGTCTGCTGCAAATTGACGCTGCGCGGCTTCTAGCTCAACGCTTGGTAGAATCTGTAGCGCGGCTACTTCACCACTTAGTGGTTACTAAAGCCGTTGGAAGTAACGGACCTCGGGTCTATGTAGAAAACCAGTTAGATATCGGCTTTTACCGGTTAGAGGCACGACGGGCTGTGATTAGCTAATAGTCGACCCACCCCGGGCAGGCGGCTCACAGTCATTTGTAGATATTTCATAGGGGCAAGCTATTACCTATAGTTTTGCCCATACATTTAGGCTCAGAGCGGGCCCGCCGGCTGTTGCATTCATTCAGTCTGTCTTTTGCTAAGAACTGTCTTTGGGTCTCGGATCCCTGTTGCTTGGCTGTGAGGTTTACCTCCTATTGCTTTAGTGAGCACGCACACATCGGCCACAGACTCCGTGTGACGTGCATTCATACGACTCGCAGAGTCACACTTCCTCGAAGCAAGGTGCTGTGTGCCCCGTCACAGAATCATCTTCGTCGGTCGACGAAACGAGAACCCATGAGACATAGCAATCTGTCGCACAGCGCGTCCGAGGCTCTCTTCGTGTTGCGTCGACAAATACACCGACGCCCACTCTGCGTATTCTTCCCTGATAAATGCAACAGTGACATTCTTGAGAGGGAAGTCATCGCTGCGCATCAGCTTAATCCATTGGATACGTTTGTCAGAGTAAGGGAACACTCTGTGCCTCCCTTGACCACCGACAGTGCCCTTTGAGGTCTTCTTTTGGCGCACGCTTCCCTGATTTTGGCCTCATTTTTGCGTCATCCGTATACACCTGTTCGACGTTTGATGCCATGAGAGCGAACAACGGCCGTTATGCTGCTCCCAGCTCGCAACTCGTCGAAAGTACGTACCTTAGAGTCGTTTCTGTAGGTGTTCCGCCGCCCTTTTCGTTGGAATTGCTCTGCTTCCGCGCTGGTTGCCCTTTCATTCTCGCTTTGATCGCTCAACTGGGAAGCAGTGGAAGCTTTGGCTACTTCTGGACAGGGAATATCTTCTCCAATCAACCAGACGAGCAAGCGCAGCTCGCATTCCTCCATGGCGGTGATCGTTTACAAATGGAGCGTTTCTTGCGTCCACTTATTCTCGGTTGCGATAGACGAGTGATATTATTGACCCAAATTAAATTATGCCAAGCTCCATAGAAAAACCTAGCTGTCATCCATTTCAGTCCGTCATATTTTTGAGTCCAAATCTATACGCATTACATTTGGTCACGAATCAAACTTTAGGATGGCGCTTGGAGGTATTGTTCAGTGCATGACGAAAGCGACATCTTGTTTGGACCGTGTTCGTTGAGCACGAATGACCTATTACCTCGCGAGGTCACGTGATATAATAAGCATCATGTGAACGAGCACAATCTTGTGACTGTAGTGCAATGACTCTTTCTGCAGTTTTTCTGGAGGGTGATCTATAATGTGGTGCAAACGCAAAATAAACCGAAGCAGTTATTTGCTAAATAGTTCTTACCGACGCACGCGGCGTTAGGTTCTCTTTTGTTTTCAGTTGCATTGCTGAATTTGTTTTGAAGCAAAACATTGGTATTAAGTGACAACTGCGTTCTTTGGCAGTCCTTCACCCACTTTGAAATGACTCGGCGGAAGCCACAGCCAAAATAATCGCAAAGGCGTGGATCATAACTGTGGCATTACCGAGGCAGCTCTGAGGCTGCCAGGCACTAGCTGTGTATTGTACAGCCAGACTGCCGTGATTGTGGACACCGCACAGTTAGTTTTGGCCGAATCCGCGGAGTCTTGCGATGGGTATGTGCATTGGCGTTTGGGCAAACTTGAACCCTACGACCTTTGGAACAACACACACAAATCCATGCGCGACGTAGTTTATGTCTGAGAGGTTACATTCTTTTGCGTTTTGCTTAGCGAGAACGACACACTGTACACTTGTCGCTGTGGCTGTTTTGGCTTTATCCAGGATAGATGAGCAGACCTCATGCTTTCGCGGGAACCAGAGGCGAGGCGAGGGGCTGGTACACCGGACTTTTGCTGGTTGCCGAGTGGTCTCCTTTTGGCGAGACGACGATCGAAACTTCGCCTCCTACCAGGGCGAATGCCGGCTGCAACTCGGTAGCTCCATCCTTGGATCCCTTTCCGTGATAGATGACGTACACGATGATCTGGACAGTGCTCAGGAGAACGCCAGCCAAGTTGATTGACAGTACAAACAAGTCGTTGTCCACAATTGCTGTTCCCATCCACAAAGCGCAAGACACGAAGATCATGATAGAGAGGTTGATCGGCAGGGACGCCACGGATTTGGTGGTTACAACCTTCTTGAGAGTGGCCAGCGGCGAGGCGAACATCCAGATGTTGATCACGACGCCGACGTAGCCCAACACGGTGCCGACCTCGTGGTGGGTCTGCTGTGTGATGCCCACGCCTCCGATGATGGCATACAGCGAGATGACGCAGTAAAGAAGCAATGCCATGGCGTAGAGTTTGAGCAAGGCCTTGCGTTGCGAGCTCCAGCGGAAATAGATGGCGTTGAAGACAAACGCGGCACTCTCACCAACTATTTGCGAGGCCATGAGCGGGAAGATGCTGTCTGTCATGTAGCCGTAGAGCAGCCTACATTCCATAAACAACACGGGGACAATACAATTGCTCAGTGCAAACACTCGAGTCGGCCATGGAGAAAAACAAGTTGTGAGTACCAGAGGTGGCTATTGACGACCATGGCGACGAGAGGGAGCGCCGCCATTTCGCCCGAGTCCTTGCGCTTATGAACGCGGTAGATATCTGGCGTAGGACTGAGCGTCATGACCACTTGCGCGACCGCCGTTACCACACGTAGCACCATTACCCAAGCGCCCATGACTGTGTGCGTTACTGGACTCGGTCGCTCGTTGTCTCCTTGGTCTCGAATCGGAAAGTGAGCTTCGGTGGGCGACCCACGCACACCAAGCCGTTAGATCGCTAGTTTGTGGGATCGTCCCTGCGCCTGGACTCCGAGAGGTCACGGCTTCACTGGCTGTGAGCTAGCTCATGCCAGGTGGTGAGAGATAATTTGCTCTCGCTTTGGTCGGAGATCGGAGGCAAGGCAGGCAATCGACGTCTCATCCAAACACTTTGTTAGGATGTCGCGGTTGATGATTGGTCAATATCCAAACTATACCGATCAGGCATTGGTGAATTACAGGTTCAGATGAACAACGACTGGTCAAAACAACGCCTCACCTTCCAAGCAGCTTGATAGGATGATCTTGCGACCGCTTAGGCGTTCCCAATCTGCCACTGAGCTCCCACGAGTTGCCATCATTTTGTTGAAACTCGCCCTCGATTATTCGCCCACATCAAGGCCAGAATTGGCCAATCACAGGTAAGATGGGATCTAGCCTAGCAGCTACTCGTGATACCAAAGAAGCCTCGAGTTGCCGCGTTGCCGCGTTGCCGTCATGGCAGCACTTAGCGATGCAGCTGAGTTTCTCTGGATTTCTCGTAGCTAGCTTCTTGCATAGATGCTATTCCATTCATTCCCAGTACTGCGAGCTACTACCGACATATTCCGGTGTCTCAACACCCAAGCACGCG
>JAADYK010001254.1:0-10204 GCA_023338225.1 Halophytophthora batemanensis | reverse complement strand
TGTGGTGCGTCGATAAAAAGAGTCGTCGTCGAATAGGGTGTAGCTCTCGGTGGCCGAGTGGATGAACGATTTGGCTGATAGGATAGTCCCATCCGACCCCATGTGCACAAACCCGTCACTGGTGACGTGCAATGCGCTAGTAAACAGCTCGTTGAGTGTCGCGTTCCAAGAAACGCAGGCCACGAGTGGTGCCACAGCCTGTGCGATGGCCAGCACAATGGCTGGCACGACCACCAGAGCGACAACGAGGCAAACCAATTGTAGTCCGCGATGGAGCCTGTGAACCACTTTCAGTTCACCCACGGAGAGTCGGCTTTGACGTTGTGCACGCTGGGCAGCGCGCTCCTGAGTGGCGATGGTCAAGGCACTGAAGCTCACGCGTTTGGGGGTGGTTGTCTCCAAGTACTTGTGGGAGTCGCCGTGCTCCATTTGAGCTTCGCACTCGCTTTCCTCCTCCTCCAAGTCGTTGTCGTTTGGGTTCCCGACAGCGTTGTCCATGTCTTCTTGCGTCCGATTCTTGCGGCATGGGGACGCAATCAAGACCAATAGCTGACTCGTGGGGCTCCAGCGCGTGAGATCGGTCCACGACTCTCTGGCTCGCACGACAGCGAAGAACATGGCAACCACCCCAACGATGCAGATCGTCTCGTATGCCAGAGTGTAATCCGACTCAGAGATTTCAATGGCGTCCATGTTGTCACTCTCCTCGATGGCCAGCGACACGAGCTCGAACGTGAATCGCATGTCACGGATCCGCACGAGCAGCAAATCGGCAGCGAATGGTGCCGTCATACCCGCGAACAGCAGCAAGGACGTCGTGAACGTCACAACGCGACGCATGATGCGCCACCGCTTCCGCTTCATGAAAGCGTCGGCATCCATACTCTGAGTATCCACAGCCGAAGAGCCGAAGACGAAGACAAGCGCAAAGTCGATGAGCCAGAGCACAGTAACCAGATACGTCGCGCACACGAGGTCTTCCAGCAGCCCCAATGTCATTGCTGAGACCCCCACTCCAACAGTGAAGCTGTCTTCGTCGGCGTACAGAGTGACGATGTCGGGGAGCACTGCTGCTCGGTAGATGGAGAAGAAGAGTAACGTCGTGGTGTACACGAAGACCCAACCGAGCCATGCATGCGACCACACACTGGAGTTACTGGCGCGCTGCAACAGCTCTGCAGGGTTTAGTTGATGACGTGTGAGTTTGGGCCCCACCGTGATGGAAACCTTCTCCAGCTCTACAATCACTGTGTCACTGTCCAGAGCGATACCCCTGGAGGAGTTCATGCCGACTAAGTGGTGCTAGTTGTATTCGCCGGGGCAAATTGTGTTGTGGTGTGCACTTGGCTCAACAGGCGAGTCGGATTCCGTCCGCTTTGCCAGATGAGGAATGTCCGCGCGCTCTCCGAGCTCGACTCTGTCATCCATTGCCATCTTGAATTCTCCTGGAGTGTGCCGCGGCCTGGTATTTCGGCTGGAAGCCCATGGCGCTAGACAAGGGAAGGGAAGGCAATTTCTTGGGACTCTCTTGCGACGACTGACTGCACGTATATGCATACGGATCCATGAAAGCCAAGAGCGTTCATGGCGGGTGAGTCTTACTCTCCATATGCTGCATCCATTCGAATGCGGTAAGCTTTTGCTGTCCGCAAATCAAGTCGGTCGAATTGGGGCGTCATGTCGAGGCTCCAGGATTGTGGCTCTGCGCTCGGCGGATCAACTTCAGGACCAAACCGTACGATACTAAGACTCGAGGCCTGGGCACCAAACGCTCAAATATATGCTTGTGTACTTGCTTCCATTGACTCCTAGAGCAGCACCCTCCCGTGTGAAGCACACGTGAACGTGAAGGCGTCTGCATTGCAACTACTCAGCTCCCTTCACTCGCACCATGAGTTGAAGCAGGGGCTGTCGTCGCCTCGCTCGAACAGCCTTCTCGATACCACCTTGCCCAATGAGAAGTCCCATGGTGCTTCACACGACACCTTGCCGCTTCTTCAGAGCCGGAAGATCCGCCAGTGCCCGAGCTTGAACGACTTCCTCGCCATATATGAAAGGCACTTCATCCCCCCCCCCACATCACATCGGGTGAGCTCCATATGGACGCCAGCTCTTCCAGAATGGACTTGCAGCGTACCGTTTACTTGCTGGATTTGCTTTCAGCTCTCTCAACGGCGATAGTCACCCCCAGCTCCACTCCCCAACCGTCCTTCAGCCACGGCGCTTTGGACGGCTCCACGAAGCTACGTGGTACCTACTCATGAACGACATTCAACTCCTTCAACGCCGGCAAAATGTGTCCCGACCACTCCGAGTCCGAATCGTTCCGCTCGAAGCTTAGCACTTCCAAAATGGCCTTGTCATCGCCATCCTTTCCGTCCGACGTGTACGCGCTCTTCGCCCACGTAAGCAGTGTACGCTGGACCTCCGCCACCTGCGCATCATCGTCCGCAGCCGAGAACCTGCTCGCACTTGCACGTCGCCAGACGATCGCCCGCGCGATACGACGCTACCACGCAGCATGAGCGATACCATCTGTGGTCATGTACATCGTTAGACGTCTTTGCGCAGAATGGACCAAGGGCATTCTCGTGGATCACTTGTGCTCCTGCGAAACAGACCGCCGAAGTGCTAAGCAGCAAAGCGACGACCATTTTGCGGGCGCCATGGCCGCGCTGCTGGCCTGACTTGCGGCAGACTTTGAGCCGACGCTCTAGCAGCGCGTGGGTGGCTTCGTGCCGACACTGGCTGGCACGGAGAGCACCATCGCACGTCCTCGATGGATCTGTGGAGAGCCGTGCTGTTTCGCGCCCACCGCTGGTCGAGCCCAGCGGCGCGAGGACATGCCAATCGAGCGACTAGCGCAGGCTTGGTTGGACTGCTGCTAGGAGGTGCGGGCTGCGAGGAATGCGCTTGCCTGGCTTGCACCCATTCTCACAGCAGGCTCGCGGTGGGGTCCGTCCGTCTAGAGCTGGTGGAGCTTCGTCAAGAGCGTGGAGTGGTGGCAGCCACCCCCACGAACGCACGCGGCAGCACCAAGTACTTTGGTACATGGCGTACCACTCGGATAAGTACGAACTGCCATCTCCCCGCACATTTCTTCTTCGAGTCCTTCGCCCGAAATGGGGGCGCACTTGGTGCCCGAGGACGCGGCGCGCTCGCGCTTCTGCGGCTACGTGCGCGTGCGCGGCGACGAGTTCAAGGTACGCGTGCGCGGCATCCGCTACGACCCGCGCTCTGGGCGCGCGGTCTTCGACGCGGCGCAGCTGGACGTGGAGCGCGCGCTGGCCACGCGACTGGCCGCTCACGGCGCCACGCTCAAGCTGCGGCTGGCGCAGGCTGCGTCTCTTGAGGGCTTCGTGGCCGAGCTGGAGGAGCTCGTAGCCGTGTGCTGTCGTCCACAGACCACGCGTCCACGCGGAGGTCGCCAGGTGGCTACTTCGCTGCCCAGCGCCACGTACTACACGCATCTGATGGCTGAATTGGACGCCGTGGGCTGGAACCATTTGCTGCAGCTCAGCGACGACCTACGCACGGTAGAGCTGCAGACACACGACGCTGCAGGACGCACGCACGCCGTCCGCGTGCTCTTACCGCTGGAGTATCCGTCCGTGAGCGCTGCAGCGACGCCAATGTGTCTCGTAGACGCGCCCGAGCCTTTTGAACTGCACTTGCCGGCATCTGGCACGTCGTCGCTGCTAGCTGAGGTACTATGTCAGCTGGAGCAGTTCCTGGCGCGTTTCCAGGCGTTTTGGAACGCTTTAGACGCGCTGGACGCCTCCACGTGTGTACTGGAGCCACAGCACCCCACACGCGCCACAGGAAGGCGCCGAGTAGCACTGGAACGTCACGCGTCGGTGCAATTGGAGGTGTCTCCGTCGCAACCGACGGCGCTGTTGGACGAACTCAGCTTCTTTGGCAGTCAAGCGAGCGTCGGGGTGCTACGCGAACGCTGGGGTAGCTACGCAGCCACGCGTTGGGACGCTACGCAGCCACTTCGAGAGAACTTGGAGCGTATACTAGAGCTCACTCTACCATCTCCTTCAATCACGGCTCCAGAAGAGTTCGCTGTCGAGTGTGGGATCTGCTACTCGTACCGCTTGGAGCCTGAAGACAAGGACAACTGCGAAGCAGACGCAGACAGCGACACGGACGGCCAAGCGCCCAGCAAGAGGCACAAGACAGCCAGCAGCAGCAACAGCAGGAGCAGGAAGAGCAAAAGCAAGAGCGTGAACGACTCGAAGATCCCGGACCGCCTGTGCGAGAACAGCAAGTGCAATCGACCGTTCCACGCGCAGTGTCTCTTTGAATGGCTGCGTGCATTGCCCACATCTCGTCAGTCCTTCCACACGGTCTTTGGCGAATGCCCCTACTGCCGCGAGGCCATCAGCGCCAAGTGGCAGTCCGAGACGTGACCTCTCGCCGCAGCGAGCAGAGGGCAATGAAGTTTTCTGAGGCAACACCCTGCGCTCTTGTGCTCTATCCGCCGTTTCATCTCCCATCCAGCTGCACTGGTCGACGCTCTTGAGCCGTACTGCGTCAACACATTCAGCCCGTCGTAGACGCTAGGGCTGGCTTGGAGTCACCAGCATCAGCACCAGCACCTTCAGTTGAAGCAGCAGCGGCCGCCGCAGCGGCGCGAACCACGTTGATGGAGCCATCGTCGTTCACGCGGATGCGCTTGGACGGCTTGCCCGTATCACGGTCATCGTCTCGGTCGTCGCGACGACGACGTGGGCCATCTCCACGTCGGTCTTCACGGAAACCGTAAGGCTGCGCACGAGAGCGAGCGCCACTACGAGAGCGAGACGAACTGGCGCCATATTCCCGATCGCCACGGCGCGAGCGACTGTGACGCGCTGGCATCCGTTGACTGCCACGCGCATGGTACTGTCGTGGACCTTTCTCGGCTGGGAAGTCCTCGTCCGTGGCCTTACGAAGCAGCACACGCCATTTCTTGTCCCGCGGCTGCGAGCTGCTGCCAATAGGGCCTGCCAGACGCCATCCCGACCGGTTAAAGCTCTCGTCGGGCACGTCCTCCTGCTCTGGCTCGTCCTCCATGGCTGTAGCCGTCTCTCCGTCCGCCGTGACGGCCTCCGAGTCGCCCATCTCCACGTCTTCGGCCCCTGCGTCCTTCTCCGTCGCCTCGGACTTCTTGTGCTTGATCACCTGCGGTGGGATCTCCCGACTGAGTGCGATAAGAGCTCTGCCGGCCGTGAAGTGGTCTTGGAAGACCACGGTGCAGGAACTGTCGTTGATCCACTCCACGTATGCCGGCCCGTAACCCACAAAGTAAGCCATGACGTCGCTCGTGCGCACCTGCTGGAAGCGCTCGTCCAGCGAGTACATGTGGACGGCATCGTCGCGGAAGGCAACCACGCCGTCGCCCCTCGCCTTAGCGTCACAGCGCTCTCCTTGTACCTTAGTGGAGGCTGGCGTTAACGCTTCGGCCGTCACGACAGCCCCTGCGGCGTGGTCCTCCTCTGCTGACAGCCCAAATTTGACCGCACGAGCGCGTAGCTTCTCCTGGTCGCGCTGCTTCTCAGCCCACTCTTCCTGCGTGAGGCCGTCGGCCAGCGCCCGAGCCGTCTCGGTGGAGTATTCCACCGCGAACTGCGGCGTGTCGAAGCGCTTCATGCGCTGCTCGCGCTTGCTCTGCTCCTCCTGGCTCGTGAGGTCCAGCCCCGTGCTAAAGCCTGGCTCAATGGCGCCCGTGCGCTGCAGCTTGCGCACTTCCCGCGGGTCCAGGAACTTGCGCAGCTCTGGCGCCGTGAAAGGAGCGTTGAAGCGTTCGGCGCGTCGCTTGGAAGCCGCGTATTCCGCCTCGTACTTGGCGCGCTGCTCATCCGTCAGCAGGTCCTGCGTGCCCAGCGGGTCTGCACGCACTATAATACGCGGCAGCGCCATCTGCGTCACGTCCGTGGCCTGCTGCGCCTCGGTCTGGCCCTCAAACACGCCATGCAGTCGGATCTGACGCAGTGACGCGGGGCAGTTCCATGTCGTAAAGGCCGCTTGGCCCACGTTCGTGAACTCCGGGTCAGAGCACGTAGCCACCACATCTTTCCCCACTTCTGCGCCCACGCCGAAGGCCATGGAGCCGCTGGACAGATGCACCACGGCCCAGTACGGCACAAAGTCCTGCGCCGAGCACGTCCGCCCGGCGAACACGCGCGTCAGCTCCACTTCACGGCTGCGCCCCGACGCACTCTTGCGCCACACCACCTCCGTGTTCCCGCTGGAGCCTACCGCCACCTCGTAGGCCCATTCCGTGCGCGGCGGGCGGCCTTTAGACGGCTCGCCCGCGTCGTCTTCGGCTGGAGCAGGTGGCGACGCGGCAAAGCCCAGTCGGAAGTCCTCGCGCGCAGAGGCTTCGAACTGCACGACCAGAGCGCTGAGAGAGCCCGCGGAGGGCGCGTTCGACTCGTCGGTCATCTCGCCATCAGCTTCAGGCGCGGCGGGCGCGCGCCACCCGCGGTAGCGGCCGTAGAGCGCGCCGAGCTGGAGCTCGGAAGGCATCTCGGCATCCGTCATGATTGCAACCGCCTCTTTGCCAAGACGACCCGATGTCGCCCCGCTCGGGTGTTCCCAATCTACCACAGAATTACCCACGAGATACTATTTGTTTTAGATCGCCCTCCATTATTCACGCGCATCAAGGCCAGGATTGGCCAAATCACACGTAGTATGGGATCTAGCCTATCAGCTACTCGGGAGAAAAATGGCACGCCAATCACTGCCCTCCGTCTTTCGAATACTCCGTCTTTTCTTTTTCCTGCCGCAGACCCAAGTCTACTCGTCTACTACAGAGCACGTCGACCAGCGTAGTGGGAGCGGTTGGCCGGCCAGCTCGCAGGGGAGACATGGGCCCCGACGGCGCAAGTCCACGAGTGCTCCGCTCGCTCGAGGCGGACCAAGTACAAGTCGGGGTTCCAGTGGGAAGACCACTCCACGACGAAAGACATGCTCGTGCTGCGGGAGACTCAACCACAGCGTCACCGGCGAAACAGGTCTTCTCGTGCTCGCACTGCAGCCTGACGCTCGACCGCGACGCGAACGCCGCGTGCAGCATCTACCTGAAGAACGGCCGCCTGCTCACTCGGTTTCCTGCAGCCCGGGTGCCCGGAGACGCCTACTCCGCGGTTGCTCGGTGCCCGTGAGCGCAACATCTCCAGGTTGCTACATGAGGCGCCGAGTCAATTGTCTCCCTTTTTGTATGCTGCTACAGCGCGCTCCAGCTATTGACAACCTTCTTCCCGACTGTCGGATGTTCCAACTTGTATGGCGCGCAGCGTATCCAGAATATCCAGAATGGGGGAGGTCTGTGCGCATTTTCTGTTTATCTAGGGGTGGGTCCCGAGTAGCCAACCAGATCGACTCCTGCCGCGACTATACGTCAACTCGTATCCGGGTACACGCTCTCCTATCCGGATGACAGGCTCCAGTATACGCGACGCCAACGCCTTCCACTCCAGCAGATAAGCGCTCCCAAGAGCTCAAGCTGCCCCAAGAGCTCGAGCTGCCCACGCACGCCACCTTCCGCGCAGCCATGGCGGAGAACAAGATGAACGACGCGGTCACCAAGATGGTGGACCGTCTGGACCGCAACTTCCTGCGCAGCCTGCAGGTATGCGGCCATCTCTCTCTCTCTGTCTGTCTGTGTGTCTGTGTCGCCTTGTGGGGTGCAGCGTTAGCAAGCGCAGCCCTCGCGCATGCATGCACTGACGCTCCTGGCTCGCCTTCCTGTGGCTCGTTTGCAGCGCGACGGGTACCTGTGCGCCGCCAAGGTGTTCGAGAACAAGTCGTGGAGCTCGGAGCAGCTGCAGCAGGCCGTGGAGCGCTGCCAGATGCCCACGCAGCAGGTGAACCAGCTCATGCAGCAGGAGATGCAGGCCTTCCAGAACCGCATCCAGCGCTGCGCGCAAGACTGCCAGGACCGCGCGCAGGACGCGCTGCCGGCCACGGGCAACCCGAGCGAGGCGCAGATCGCGCGTGCGCAGAAGGACATGGAGGCCTGCGTGGGGCGCTGCGTGGACTCGCACATCAGTCTGCTGCCCAACATCAGCGCGCGCATCGAGGCGGCCATCAACCAGACCAAGCAGCAGTAAGCGACGTGCGCATGCCGCATGCCGCCAGCAAGAGCGCGGCAGAAAGAGACGTCACGACGCGCTACAAGCTGAATAGAGAGACGCCCCTCTTTGCCACGGTTCCTTGAGGCGATTGCGAGTGCTGGTACTATTATGGCATCATGCGCAAGACGCATGAACTACTAATCTGTTGGTGCGCTCCGCGGCCAGGTGGCTGCCTCGCTCTCGAGCAGCTTCTGTCTTCTGCGGGTCTATACAGCGTGGCTTGTGGGGATGGCCACTGCAACTACAGCGACGTCAGCTCGCGGGAGCCGCCTGGAGTGGCAGGAGCTGCAGAGCCGTCCACGCGGACAAAGGCGTTCTTGTCGGTGGCGGCACTGGCGGTGGCTTCGGTCGCGCCGTCTTGGGAGCCACGGGTGCTGCTGGCGCTGGCGTCGTTGGCATCGGTACTGGAGCGCGTCTCCTTGTGCTTCTTGGCCTCCATCTTGGCGCGCTGCTCCTTGCGACGTCGCAGCATCCACTCGTAGGTGCCATATCCGAGCGCCATGAGCCACAAGTGGAAGCCCAGCAGCACGAAGTACATGATGGTGCAAGGCACCGAGATGGCCAAGCACGCGATCAAGCAGGCTTCCACCACGTAGCCAAAGGCTCCGGCGTCCTCTAGCGGGTGCGACTGCAGCCAGAAGAGACAGAGCGCCGCGTACACCACCTGCAGCACGAACTGCATGGCTCCTGTGCATGCCACCGTGAAGAACTGCACGTAGTTGGCCTTGCCGATGCATGTCTGCAGCCACGTGCAGTGGTGGTCCAGCCCCGGCACGGCCTTCCGACACAGCGCACAGTAGCGAGTCTTCTCCCAACGCGGACCGCTCAGCTTGATCCCGAGCCAGCCGTTAGGCAGCGTCTCCTCCACGTGTCTGGCCGGATCGATGGATTCGCAGGACCGCCAGGCGGTCAGCATCACTATAACAACCGCCACGTGCACGCTCAGCATGCCCAACGTCTACAGCGCAGTCACGGCCGCAGTCCACGATAAGCATCCGCCCCCAGCAGCAGCAGAGCGCACCCACAGAGATCGGCAAGAGCAGACGTACCAGAGTCGTGAGGCTGCTGTTGTTCTTGTTGTCCTCCTCCACGCCGCTCTGGCCCGTGCAGAGGTAGACTCCAGCAGCAGCCACGTAGAAGCTCAGCGCCGAGAGCGAGTGGCCCAGCCACGAGACCACCTGATCGCGCGAGAAAGGCCGCTCGAAGCCGTTCTGCCGCTGGTTGCCCAGCAGCACGCTCGAGGCGGCCGACGCGGGCGTCGGTTCGAAGGACGGATCGGCCGCCACTGCGACGCGCGCTTCGCCGCCGCCGCCGCCCTGGCCACTGCCGCTACTGCTCTGCATGCTGCTGTCCGTCGTCTGTGCTGCGCGCGTGCTGCCTGGCGCTGCGGGCGCTCTGCTCTGCGCCATGGCCCTCTTCGCCTTGCAGCTATTTGCGGCGGGAGATCGGAAATGGCTCAGCGTAGCTCTTCGGCGCAGAAAATCCACCTGCCCGCGCTGTGATTGGTCGAGAGATGCACATAACTCAGTAGACGACGCGCTCACCTGATATGCTCGTGCATTCCCCAAGCTCTTCGCTCGATGGGAGGTCGGCCGACCGCATGGGCGCTGGCCGCTCAAGGCCACGGGTGCTCCGCTGGCTCCAGGCGGATCGAGGGCAGATCGCGGCTCTGGAGGGAAGAGCACTGCGCGACGCAGACATGCTCGCGCGGCGGGGGAGCCAGCCGCGGCATCACGAGCGAGACGGGGGCGGGGTCCTCTCGTGCTCGCACTGCAGCCTGATGCTCCACCGCGATGTGAAGGCCGCGCGCAGCATCTGCCTGAAGAAGGAACACGTGCTCACTCGGATTCCTGCAGTCCGGAGTCCGGGTGGCCGGAGACGCCTACTTCGCGGGGTTAGGTGCGTGTGAACAAGCCCATGCGTATCGACCCGAAACGGAAAACGGCATGACTTCTAGGACCCAGGACGGTGCTTTGGTATCTCGTGGTAACGTAGGGATATCTCGAGGCGAGCCCCTTGCTCGCCGAAGGCACGGCGCTGCCTCAAAGCTCCTGCTCTAGCCGCTGTGGATGGTT
>JAADYK010001253.1:0-10207 GCA_023338225.1 Halophytophthora batemanensis | reverse complement strand
GTGTGTGTGTGCATTCGGCATGATCGAGGCTCGGACTGCAGTGTCGAGACTTGTGTTCGCAAGGCCCAATCGCGAGTCGTGCAAGGTGCACGATGGCGGTTCTCACTGCCAATTCACTGGGTGTATCGAGGCTGTTGTGTCGAATAGAT
The DNA here is from genome assembly GCA_023338225.1 of Halophytophthora batemanensis. NCBI lineage: Eukaryota > Oomycota > Peronosporomycetes > Peronosporales > Peronosporaceae > Halophytophthora > Halophytophthora batemanensis. The sequence continues at coordinate 10,058 of JAADYK010001253.1, read as the reverse complement.
TCCGCAGTCCTCACGGTGGTGGACAGCGCTGTGCCGAACCTGGATGCGGCAAGTGTGCAAAGGCGCACGGCCATTGCACCACACACTGGAGGAAATGCACTGGATTGAGGCTCAATTTGGGACTGACAAAATGCACTTCACTTCAACACGCAATCGTTAGAGACGCACAGGTTCTCTCCAATGTTTCGTTTTGGAGTGAGATGCATGTTGTCAGTCCCAAACTGAGCCCCCGTTTTCTGCAGAGACGACCGGCAGCATGAGCCTGGAAGAGCGGATATGGTGCTTCTTGGTGGACGACGTCGCGCTAGACGTGTGTCTCGAGGTGGAACCCCTGCAGCTCCATACCAGTGCCTGTGGCTTGTAAGACTGTTGTCGTGGTCCTCTGATCTCCGGCTGTGCTGTGTGCAACGTTGTGCGTCCATTCCAATTAGAGCCACCGAGAGCTGGCGGTTGACGGCATGACCCTAGAGGAGCTCCACGACGTGGAACCCATTGAGCGTCCAGGTACGTGTGGGCTCTGTGTGATGGCATTTCACTAGCAATAGTCTGAAATACGGGACTGGTGTAGTCGACAGGTCCGTGGTGGAGCAAGAAAGCGTGTTTGTAGTCTGCCTCTACTGCAAGCGCCAGGTACGCCAACCTCCAACCAAACGTGACATGTGCAAGTTGTTTCAATCTAAAGAGGTTTGTCCGAATCGCTACATGTACTGGGTTTCCTACTGCATGCTTAGGTCCATGCATCTCGATACACCAATCACCTGGAGAAGTGCATGACAGGCAGTCGACGGGAGGTGACGCCGAAGCAGCAACAAGAAGCAGCCAGTGAAACCGAGCGCCAGCAGCTGCAGACACTGAGCAAACCACCGCTTATGGGTGCAAGCGACTCGTAGGCTTGCTATGGAATGCAGCATGAGGGCGATGGATGAAATATTGTGCATATTGCTAGCGCACTCCTATCGACACGCCCAGCCGCAGGCAGATCGACTACGCCTGCCTAGAAGCCAGGCAGGTCATTGTCGTCAAACTCAAACTCGGAACCATTTGAGCGCTGTGGCGATGCCGAACCTGCGTCACTCTGCCTCTCCGTGTTGTCCTCATCAACCTGCTGGCAGTCTTGCACGTTAGCGTTTTCCTCACACAGTTCGTCTGCTTCGTTCGCAGCACACTCGACCTCTTGTTCTGCAGCAGCTTCTTCGCCTCCTCCGAAGGGATCGTCGATCTCATACGGCCAGCCTTCAGGCGGAGTCCAAGAGCTCTCACCAGTGCTGTGATTGAACCAGAAGTAGTGATTGGAATTGGGGTCGAACCCCTTCTCCCAGTCGCCAAACATCTCTGCCTCTTCGTCGTCCGAGTCCTCACCACCCTCGATTTCCTGTTGATCGTCTCTAGCCGCGTCAGTGTCGTCGATGGTAACCTCTTGTTCGTATATGACCTCTGACGAACTCTGCTCCTCCTCCACTCCCTCCATCTCTTGCTCTTCGTCATTTTCAACGAATTCTTCGCCCTTGTTATCCACGATTTCATACACCTCTTCTTGGGTTGGTGTCTCCTCTTCAACAGGAGATTGCGGTGCGATTGCTTGGTCCCAGTCGTTCTCTCCGGCGCCATCTTGATGTAGCTCCTCCAAGTCTCCTGATGGCTTGCCGTCTAGTGTGTTTATTGCTGGTTCACCGAGCAAAGTGGCAGTATCCGTGGCCTCCAGGTCAAGGTCAAGGCTACTTGTTGTTTCTAGCCAACTTTCGTCGTCTTGGCGGTTAAATTCGATTTCCGCGTCAGATGATGGATCTTTATCACCATCATCTACATTCAAGACACTTGCTTCTTCCTCGAGTGTATCAGCAAGAAGTGCATCCTCTGCGGGAGGTTTCTCTTCGTCGCACTCTTCTTGTCCCTGCACAGTGTCCGTTGGCTCCTTGCACAGCAGTTCTTCCTCCATGTGCTCCACTCCGGTTGGATTCTCTGCTTGCTCGCTATCACCGATATTCTGCTCGTTTTCCGCGGCGCTTTGAAGCTCAGAAAAACTATCGTCCATCTGGATGTCCATGGTGATATCTGTTGTCGTTGCAAAGTCCGAGACAAAAGGATCGTTGTTATCGCCCCTGACATCAGCGGCAAGCTGGTCACCTTCGTGAGTTGAGTCCTCGGCAGTGGTGTCATCGAATACCGACTCGCTAGGTTCCAGAAAGTCAAAGTCTTGATCGACTTCTTTCAAGTCCAGCTCGTCGCGATCCGCATCAGCAACAGCAACAGACGCGACGCTAAGTGCTTCGTATTGCTTCTGGGGCGGTGCTTCGTCATCTTGCTCTTTATCAGCTTCGTCATCAACGCTGGAAGTTGGAAAAGGATCGGAATGTACGAGCAGAGCAGCAAGGCCATGGGCAGTGTTGGTGCTGCCTTTGTCGGTGGGATTCTGTGGCTCAGCTTCAACCACCATCGGAGCGCAAACCACTTTTCCCGACATTGTATCCGCCTTCACTGGTTCCTCGGCCATTCCAGTGCTACCACTCATTGCTGTACCTGATGATTCAAGGGCGATCGACTGGCTTTCAAGTATAGGCACAATGATCCCGCGCAACTCATTCGAACGGAGAAACCTGCAAAAGGCTCGAATCACTCCCGAGCCTGGTGCATGAACTTCCAGTTTCTCCAGTAATTGACGCATGCAGCGCTTCACGACACCCAATTTTGCGAATGCCTCGGCACATTTCGCTTCCTGCTCGTGGCCAGGCTGGCCTCTTGTTTTCTCGTATAGATCATGGCTTTCGCGCTCGTTCAAAATGTCCAGCGCTTCCAGACTTGAGCGATACTCGTTTAGCTTCTTGCGTTCGCTTAGTTCTTTCTCGCTCATAGAGAGCAGCACATTCAAAGCCGTGAGTGCGGTCGAGAATTCCTCTTCAGCGTGGTTTAAGAAGTCCGTGACTGCTAGGGAGTGCAAGAAGCCTGATTCTTTTGCACTGCTGACAGATGCGTCGTCTGTGTTGATCGTCTCCGCTGGAATCGGATCGATGCGGAATGCATACACACCCTCTTTGGCTAGCGGGTTATCCATGGGGTCGACTCGGAACACGATCGCATCTTTCAGCGGCGAAGGACGCTGAGGACTCGGTGACCTTGATCGTGCCGTAGGTGTTTCATCTGTGCCTTCACAACCCTCTCCAATTCTTGAAGGTGCAGTGCTTGTTCGCCTACCTGTCCCAGTGAGCTTTGCTTCACCTGCACTGCCAACAATAGACCTCAAGCGTCGCTGAGCCTTTTCCTGGGCCAGCTGAAGCCGCTCAGCGACACTCATGTTTGCATCAAACGTGATCCTTGACTTCCGCCTTTGCTGTTCGCGGAACAACGCCTTGTCCACAGGAGGATGTTTCGGAGCGCTGAGCTCACTTGACCGTCGCTGCTGCTGCTGAACCACAGTCGGATCTGCGGGGACTGAGGGTCGCTTTTTCTTCTTCTTTTTCTTCAAGGGTGGCTGAGGCGGCCCAAAAGCAAACACTGACGTCTTTACCTTTGGCGGAGACGGGATCGCCTTCTCTCGCGAACGGAACCCGATCGCACGACTTCGCATTTCATCTTTCTGTCGCTGTTGCTCACGACTTAGCACCTTCCTGGGTCGGTCAGTGACGCTGTCGTCGTATCGCTCCTCCCAATCACCCTCGTCCACCTGGCTCCGACCGGAGCTATGAGAACTGGGGGCATCTTGGAAGTGCTGGAGCACGTCGCAAACACTCGAGGTCCACGATGACTGGAAGTCGGGCACAAAATCGCTGTCAAAGAGCGATTTCCTGCTGGCCGGGACGTTGTTTCTCGTCATCTTGTCTCTGGAGTGAAGCCCTGCACAGGGAATAGATCCGAGAGAAGCCAGCGTTGGGAGAAGATTTCGTATGTGTACAATGTTCTTTCGCTTCTGTCGCTCATCCGTCTCAACCACGGGGTTGCCATCAAGGTTTAAGTGCGCGAGCATCTTGTTGAGGGACAGTAGGCGCAGCGCATGCACGGTGGAAATACAGTTGTCAGCCAGCTGAAGTACCTCCAGTTGCTCAAGATGAGCGACGTTATTCACTGTTCGAACATGGTTGTGACTCAGGTTAAGAGCACGCAGTTTGAACGTCTTCATCACCCCTGACACTGTTTTCAGATGATTGAATTCCAGATTCAGCACCTCGAGTCTGGGGAAAAGTGCTAGCACGTCGTCATCCAGTTTGACCAGCTTGTTCCTGGATAGATCAAGCACAAGCACGAAAGGAAAACGACACTACAGAGACGACAAGGACACTAGTGAGTCTATCTGGATTTCTCTTCAATGCCAATGACAGTGAGCATACCTCCTTGAATAGCTTCAGGTCAGGCAGTCCGTTGTCCGAGAGAATCAAGGCCAAGAGGTTGCGAAACGGGATATCGGCCGGGAAGTCTGTCAGGGGCAGTCCTCCCCTGAAGTCTGTGTGGACGAGTTTTGCTATCGTGCGCTCCTTGCCGTCCTTCACCACGCTGGCAACTACAGAGTCGACGCACTCTTCCACTGCTTCATCTTCTTCTGGATGGGCCACATTGACCTCCGTGTCATCGTAGGTTTTGACAGAAAAGTTTGAGTAACCTGCTACAGGAGAATGACTCGTTTCTTCCGAGCCATGGTAGATCAGCGACGACAAGTCGTCACACCGAGGCACCGTTGACGCACTACCTGATAGTGAGCGTCTCTCGTCGCGTCCTAATGTAGCGACAGGAGAAATATCGCTTCCACAGGTGGATTGCACCACTCTCTCGCCAGTATCAGCTTCCTGGGTATCTCGGCGAGGAGCACCTGGGACGTTTTTGATACCACTACTGTCGTTGAGACTGCTACAGCCAGATGTGAGCGTGGATTTCGGCGCCACGGTCGAACTTCCTCCAGAGCGAGCTTCATCATCCGCTTCATCTCCATTCGAGCTGTTCTCTTCAACTCGAGCACTGGCATTCCCACCATTGCTTTTCATCTCCTCTTCCTCCAAGGGGAGCCGCTCGTTTTTCCACCTGGATGGTTCATGAATTGATATTCCAACTTCCGACGCTGTCGGCGTGGAGATCTTTAGCTCCGTCATGCCCGCGAAATCACTGTCATCCATCTGGCGCTGGGAAATGGATCCACCAAATCCAGACGACATAACGCTCATGCCGTCACTGAAGTCTGAATAGCGAGGAGAAGATGCGGGTGAGGCGATTGGACTGGGGGTCTCCCGCACCACTGGTGAGCATTTTGATGTGTCGTTGTCAGTAGTTGATGCAGGCATGCGCTGAGTTGGCTGCGTCATAGAAGGCACGGCCAATACAGGAACAGATGGTGGCCTTGGGTAAGCTGCCGGCGGATTAGATTGTAGCATTGGTATCTTGGAATCGGGCGCAGTGAAAACACTTTGCGGCTGTTGTGGGGCTGGAATTGGCTGTGAGATGGGAGGTGAGGGTGACCTGGATGCCTCGTTGAAAGCTGCTACTTTGTCAATTGGCACAACGGGACATCCTTTGGGAGACATGGCCACAGATGATATGTTTCCGGGGGCGCTGTTACTGTGTGCGAAGAGACTTGTGGATGTCTCTGCAGTTTCGGCTGGAGAGGGGGGCAGACTTGCACGACTCACCAATGCACCATGGCTCGCAACTTTGGCGGTAGTATCAGTCTGACCCGCTACAGTTTCCATTGCGAAGCGAGACTGCCCAAGATTGGCGTGTCGCTCCTGAACGAGTGCCTCCCACGGAGGGCATGCCGCCTTCTTCGATGGCGACGTCGCACATTTCGCAAGAAGCATATTTTCCAGATTCACCTCGTTCTGCGAGTTGTCGTTGGAGAGTGTGTGCTGCTGCATGAACATTCGGATCTCCTTCTTGCTTGGCTCGGAGTGCGTCAAGAGTTTGAGTACGCCTCTGAACTCGTCGTTTTCGATGCCTCCTGCACTGTTGCGATCAATGCGCTGCAGGGCTGCGCGGATCTCGAGCCGCTTATCCTCGCGCCGAAGGATGCCCATATATTGCGAGAACTCTTGCAGCACAGCCGCTGAGACCTCGTTACCTTTCAAATTGACGTTGGTCACGTACCGAGTATAGTTAGGTTGTACCGGGTGCAGGGGGCGTTTGGTGAGTGAATCCGTCTTTGTAGGGGTCTTGGCTGCAATAATTTGCAGTCGAAGGACCTCCAACAGTGCTTTTGCGCCCTGCACCAGCGAGAAAAGACCGGATGCACCCTCGTTAGTAGCTGCAGATGAAGTGAGCAAGGTGTCCAATTTCACCATCGTACATCGTCCGTGATCCGATTATCGCGCAAGTCCAGCGAAGATACGATGGGCATTTCTACGAGCGCTTCCGCCAAGGCGATCAGCTGCGGGTCTGTGATGTCCTCTTGCTTGAACTCCACCGAGTGGAGTTCCTTCTGACTCGAGATGGCCTTGTATATGCTCTGCAAGGACCCGAGAAACAGCAAGAACACGCATGCACGCATATGTCAACCCCGGGGTATAACTGTTGCGAGCTCCTGAACCAGAATTCTCTAATGCAGATGGACCTTCTCGAAGCACGAGGGGGTCTCAACGTGTCTGTACTCGGCATGCTTGGCGTATGTGTCTCGAAACCTGCTCAGACGAGATGTGAGCAGACCAAACAGAAGTCAATGCCCTGCTGCATGACTGAACCGGCCCCGCCGACTTCCAAAAGGAAGTAAACACACTTCTTTATGTCTTGAAGAGAGGGCGAACGCAGGTCCTGATTCTTCTTGCGCTTCTGAAAGAGCCCGCTCAGCATCGCTGCAGCCTACTGCAAGCCCGCAGTCTGCTCACAACGTGTGGGGTCCTCGCAGAGATGCTTGCTGTGGAGTGCGCTGCGTTGGGGATCCCTTTGATGCTTGGACAGACTCGGTTTGCAAGGTGGGGGCGTGTGCGTTGGCAGCGGGGGCAAGACGGAGAAGCAAGCTCCGAAACGCCCCGCCCATAACGGCCGCCAGCGAACAAGCTAAACGGCGCGATTATCTTCGCCGGCCAAATAAAGACGCGAATTGCTAGTTTCAGGTCTCGTTCTCAGCCCGTGGTAGTGTTCAGCCTGAGGGAAATGGCCAAGGATCACCTAGAAGCGACCTCGTAAACCAACACTTGCCTATGAAAGAGGATCACTGATTAGAAAGTTGTTCAGTTCTGCTTTTTAACCCCGTGTCGCTACTTCTTTGCTCGGAATGATGCTACTGACTCTCGGGAACCGTTCATACGCACCAGGACGTAGTTTGCACCTCTGCCGTCCCTCAGTAATACCCATAGAAGCCAATGCGATCGTTGGCACTGCCCGACCGCCCCACGAGCGCGGCAATCCGCTGCCCCGACGGAGGGGTGTAAGTGTAGCAGTCTGACGTAGTCGTACCGATGCTGATGGAGTCGCCGTTGCTCAGCGTGAAAGCCACGTAGAACACGCGGGTGTAGAGCAATTCGTATGTGCCGGTGCACGTGGTCACTTCGGTGATTGTTTCTCCCTCTGGAATCGCGAGAGACTTTGTATCTGATGTCCCGGCATCGCCGTGAGTCGCGTTGTATGAGTCGCTCGACCGCGAATCGCCGTAGAGAATCGCGATGAGATCCACACGTGTGCCGCCCGCGAGATAAATGTGGTCGATAGTCGAGTAATTGCCGTACGCGAGCACCCACCAGCTGTCATCGTAAGCGTCCCCATTAGATGAGCTGCCTTCCTCGCCAGATGCCCATAGATCGTCCACCGTGATTCCGTTGCCAGCGTACTCGTTGGTCGAGTTGACCTTGTCCAGTCGGTAAAGCATGTCCACGAAGACGGATGACATGCCGAGGCCCTCGGCGCCGTAGCCGATGCCAGTCTCCGGGTTCCACATTTCCCAGACACCCGAAACGCTGATGGCGTTAGACCAGCGGTCCACGGCTGTGCTGGCCAGGTCGGTTCGTCCATTGTACAGCAGGCCTTGGACCACGAACCAGTTGGTGAAACCCCAGCTGGGACCACGCCACAGCAAGTTGTACGTGTACTCGGGTGTGTACGTGTCTTCGGCTTTACTCACCGACGGGAAGGGGTACTCAGTCCAGAACTTGGTCTCATCCGTCACATCGGCAAGAAGGGCGGAACGCTGCGTGGCTGTGAGTGAGCGCATGAGCAATGGGAAGAGCGACTGCACGGTCTGGAGCGACGTCGACTGCCACGTGCCGTCCTGATCTTTGTACGTCGTCACGAAGCGGCTGAGACTACTGTCCCACATGCGACTGTGAATAGCTTCCTCATGGGCCTCGTTGTTCGCGTAGTAGGTGGCAGCCGTGGTCGTGTCGTAGTTTGACGCTAGGTCACCGAGAACGGCCCAGCCCGTGGCAACGAGCGTGTTGATGGCAATATCCTGCACGACGAACCAGTCAGCGATGAGCGACGACTCGGCGCTTGTCTGCTCCAAGATGGCTGTGAAGTTGTTGTCCCACGTGTTCGAGTAATACGACTTGAGCTCCGGGAACTTGAGATACAGAGTGGCAAAGTCCGTAGCCGCAACGCCAGTCGGAGACCAATGCCAGGGTGCATCATATGCGGGGGACGCGTCCACACCGGTCTCCCACGGGTGAACGGTCACCACGAGGCCGTCTCCCAGGTCGCGCGTCGTACGCCACCAATCCAGATACGCCGCAACCTTGGGCACCTGCTCCTCGAGGAAGCTAACGTCGCCGGTCTTGTTGTAAATGGCCTGGAGCGCCCATGGGATGGTGGGCATCTGTGACCACGCGTTGCCCGAGCCGGCGGGCCACGTGATCTCCTCGGGCACCATGCCATCTGACGTCTGTTCAAAGAGTGCAAATCTAGTCAGCGACACATTATTCCTCAGAGACACCAAGAAGCACCACCCAAGTCGTGCCATAGCGTACCTGCGCGTTCATGAGCGTGCGGAACTCCGTGATCGCGTCGTCGACGTCGCGATGGACGTTAGCAATGATAGCGCCGCAGGAATCCCAAAGCCACTGACCCGCCCCGTACTTGAATAACGACGGTTGCGTGAAGTAATAGTCATCCCCCGAGTCCGAAGTACCAGTATTTGCCTGGCGCACGAGGTATTGATAGGCGGAATACTGCTGTGTGGCGTACGTAGGGCAGTACTGGGTCTCTATGGTTCAACACAAAAGGGAGCGTGGTTAGCACCACTTACAGTGGAGATATCAAAGAAGACGAAACCTCGCACCATCGCCGTGAGTAGTTCCGCCGTCCGAAGCGGAGGCTTGGACGAGCGTAGTCGGCCCGCGCAGGTCTGCGATTGCAGCGACCGCGCCGACGGCTAAGAGCGCAGCTTTGGCCCATCGACTGGGACGAAGCGCAGGCATTTGTCGCGGAATCCTTGATCGTCTTTGTAGCTGTGGCGTCCGGACAGCGAGTTCCGAAGTGAGCAGCTCTGTAGGCCTGCAAACGTTTGCCCCGCCTGCCCCTTCGAGCAGTTTCGGTCACTTGGCAGCCCGGCTCACGTGTCCGCGAATCTTGGCCGCGTGTCACGAGTCGTGAGTCACGAGGACTGATCTCGCAAGGCTTCTACAGGTGTCTGAAAAGAGGTGGCTGTCTTGAAAAGTAATAATGAAGCGCCACCTTGTCGATGGAGCCGTTTCTCTGATATTGGAGCTCTCATTGGAGCCTCCAACAATTAAACCCCTTCTGAAACCGATCCATTCTGCTGTTCAATAATTTCGTCGTCTCTGGCAAGCAGCTGGGAGCCAGAAACAACCCCTCATGACACGCCGATCGGGTGTTCCCAATCTACCACTGACTTCCCACGAGATGCCATCACTTTTTGGCATTCATCCTCCGATATCTACGACACTCCAGGTTTCCCGTAGCCGGCTTCAACTTGCATAGGCGCTATTCCATTCATCCCCAGTGTTGCGAGCTACTACCGACCCATTCCTGTGTCTCCACATCCAAGCAAGGGACAAAACCTCCTCGCTCCACTCCCTCGCCCATTTCGCAGACTCTTCTCTCGATGGGAGACCGACCGGTGTGGTGAGGGCGACTAGTCGACCAGCTGATAGGGAACTATGGATCTGGGCCGCTCAAGGCCACGAGTCCTCCGCTCG
>JAADYK010001252.1:0-10215 GCA_023338225.1 Halophytophthora batemanensis | reverse complement strand
GAGTCAATACGAAGTTGCGTCGCTGGGACGGACGCTGGCGGCGGTTCTTGGCGAAACTGCTGCAGAGGTTGAAGACGCTGACTCGGAGCTCGCCGATGTCCACCGGCCTGTGTGCGAACGCCTCAAGGAAATCTACGAGCAGCTGCTGGCCTCGAGGAAGCCGTTGCCGCTGCGCCTCGTGGACCAGTTCAGCGATATTGTGCGGACATTTTAACTATGATGCTGAGTTCGTGAAGAGCGCTGCCCTTCATCTTAGCTAGACCTGTATTTGCAGGAGTGCGCTCATGCGTTGCCGCCGTAGCAATGGAGAGGAAATACGCCGTGCGAATCTGCACCACCGAAGGACGCGAGGGAAGCAGCAATCAAACCAGTGCGGAGGGATACCAACACTGCGTAGCAAATGCATCGAGTGCGTGTGCTTTGTTTTGTGCTTTTGAACGAGAACGCTTAGCGCTGGCGCTACAGGCGAACTAGCAACGAGAAAATGAAGCTGCGATAAAAAATACAAGTCACGCGTGGACGCCAGCGTCAACACCAGTCTCTCCATCCCTCACGCTGTCGGCGTGGGGGTAGTGTGACGATTGGTTGTTCGGCCATTTTGACGCTGTCGGCTGACTTTGGAGGAACGAGAGCGCAAGTCCCAACCAGCTCCGCGTCTATTCGTCTTCGTCTGACTGAATGAACTTGGAGTAGGAAGTGTTCTGGCACTCGCCGTTGGCGTCAAAGACCGCCTTGTAGAACGACCCGTCGGCTCCCACCACTGCAGACACACAGCAGTACGACACCAGATGAGACTCGGAGACGTAATGCTACCGGGAGGTAGACATTGTAACGAGGACGTACCGACGATGGTGTTCTTTTCGGCGCCAAATGCACAAATCGTTCGCGTCTCTGGCACGCGGAACTGCGCGAAGCTCCACTCCGAGCTGAAGTACTTTGGCAGCAGCCCTCGCATGAAAGAGAAGCTGTAGGGGTACACACATACGTAGCGTGTTAGAAGGCAAAAGGAACAAACCGCATGTACGCTGTGGTCATCGCCGAGGCCTACGCATTCCCTTTCAGCTTCAGACTTCGTTCGTACCTGGACTTGGAGTTCTCCGTGCCGTCGTCTTCACCGCTGCGCGGGGCGCTCCCCGTCGAGTAGTGCGGTGCCGGAGGGGCATGGGCCGCCGCCGACCCCATCACTGTCGGGTCGACGGCGAAGTTTGCACCCGAACCTTCAGCCGTCAGCGAGAACACGTGCACCGTACCCTTGTCGCTCGAGCACGCCAGCAGCGGCGAGTTCGGGCTGAAGCAGATGCTGTAGATCTCCGCGCGGTCTGCGCCACGTCTGTCCGAATCAAGCAAGCACCCCTCTGCGTCAGTAGTGCAAGTAAGCATCACAACGTCTCGCCTACAGGTAGCACTTACCGCAGCTCCTGCGTGATCTGACCGCTCTGCGTGTCGAAAATGCGGATAAGCGTGCCTTTGTCCGACGCCGTCGCAAGACGCGTGCCGTCAAGGTTGAGGCAGATCTGTACCGCAAAGTGCCACAGCGAGAGACAGCTGACGTGAGCCTCTTGCAGCGCAATGAGTAGGAGCATCGGGCTACACGGACACATACCTGAGACAGCTCAGCTTCGTGTGCCGTGATCAGCGTCGTCTTGCGGAGGTCATAGAGCTCAATACGAACAGTGCCGCGGGACACTCCAGGACAAGCCAGCACCGTGTTGGACGGATTCGGGCACAGCGCGCACAGGCCCTTCGGGTTGGCAATGGTCTCGATGTGGTCTACGAGCTTTAAGTCCGCTGTAGCACCCACACGCGCGCGCACAAGAAACCCCATTAGCTATGTGCAAAAGCCAGCCACAGATCGTGGACACGTAGAATGCCACTGGATCGAAATTGAAGTCCATGGCAGCGGATAGACATCGGACGTACAAAAGTTGTAGACGTAAATCTTGTTCTGAAGCACCACCACCACGCTGGACAAATAGAAACAGCAAGGTTGCACGGGCTTTCGTGAGCAAGCGTGTAGCAAAAACGCAGAGGGCAACGCAAAAAGCTCGCTCGTACCGGTCGCGACGGAGCTTCACGGCCTTCACCTCGCTGCGGAAGCTCAGCTCACCGATGTTCCGGCTTTGGTGGTCGTCCCAAATCATAACCTGCCACACAAACGAATCAAGACGGTTAGCCTGCAAGTAGAAGCGCGTGGCCTGCTAGAGGAGACACTCCGCCCGTGACAGTGGCGTTCATACCTTGTTAGGAGGATATCTTGGATTGCGGCCGCCGCCCACGATCGCCAGGATGTTGCAGCGGAAGAGCATCTCCACGATGCCGATGCCGCCATTGGAAAAGTCTGCACGCCCGATACCCCGCCGCACGCGCGCGCAAACGCACACGCAGACACACACACACACACACGTAAACAAACGCATTGGCTGTCAGATCCTAGGGGAAGCGTCTTCCCTTATCAGCGCGCAGAGTCTGTTGGCGCATTTTCACACCTCGGTGGAACGTCTCCTTGAACGGGTCGCAGTTGAAGATCTTGAAACCAGTATCCGTGCCGCACGCGAAGCACCCTGCACACCAAACCCGCGCGTACAAGCCTTGTCCGTCAGCAAGGCACGCTTGGCGGCCAAAGCAAGGCGCTGCCAGCTTCACGGCCGCGAAGCGCATCCATAGCGCACAGCTCCAGCACACAACATTCGCACGCGAAACGCACCGCTGTCCTGGTTGAACCCCACGAAGAGGAGCTCATTCTGCTGCTCGCGGCTCAGGTTCATGGCCGACATGGTGCGAGGGGAGGCGGCGAGGCGGCGAGGCGGTGAGGCGGCGAGGAGTGCGCAGGTCGCGGTGGCGAGTTGTAGCGTCGGCTTTCCTTCTTCCGGGCCGCGGCGCTTCTGGTTGTGTGCGGCCAGATTTCTCGGCTTCTCTTTCGCAGGGGCGGCTAGAAAACGTCCAGGCTGCCTTCAGTTTGGCATATGGGGGAGCGCGCTGCGGCATATTGGAGCGTCTCAGTTTGGCCAGGACGCTGGCCTGCACTCCTCCGATCTGATTGGCTACTTGAGACCTAGCCCTGTATAAAACATTTTATGTTCATATAGGGCTGGGGGTGACGCGGCGCGCGCTAGCAGTGACGCGCCACCGTGGCGCGTACCACTTCAACTGGAGTCCGTGCCCCTTGCTGGGCTTTCACGCTATTTGGCCACCACTCAGGCCAGAGGCTCGATGACCGGACTTGGGACGCCAGCCGAGTTGATCAGCAATAGATCCAGACGGCAATGCGGCTGGCCACCCAAACACTGTGCAGGCACTGCCGCCACGAGCGGCTCACTGGAAGGCGTTGACGAAAAGGCAACACTGAGAGGCAGCAAATTCTCGAGGTATTCCTTGAGATCGCATGGCGACATTTACAGACACAGCACAGCGTAAGAAGCGATCACACCAGCACAAAAGCAACACACGCAGCACGACTCGCCTTGATTTGACGCTGTGGCCGCGCGCGGCTCCAATATCGACGTCGGACTCCTCAGGAAGTCGCCGTTTGCGGGCCAGTGTCCCATGGCGATCGCACTGCAGCTGCAATTGGTCTAGGCGGAGCAAGACCTGGGACGCCTTCTTCATCTTCTTGGAGTCAGCCATCCAGATAGCCGCCCAGACTAACTCCGGCGTGCCGACAGCGGCCAAGGCCCACGGTGGTCGACGGCTCGAGTGCATGTACTCGATAAACGCACAGAAATTGACGCAATCACGTAGAAGGTATTCTCGGGCCTCGCTCCTTTCTTGCGGTGGTTCACCTGATCCCCGCAGAAAAAGCAGCGGTGGTTCTCACGCTGCTGCGGGTCACTCATTCGGGTGAGCCAAGCCCACTCAGCCTCGAACGCGGAGGCAACCGCTGGCCACTATAGCTCTGGCTTGTCCACACCGACAGCCTTACGCTCTTGAGGAATGTACTGGCCCATAACCTTTACCGTTCGAGGCTTGGAGGATACCGGGATGAGTCTTCTGCCCTTCCTTGTGCACTCTGCTGCCTTAAACTTGTTGTGGAAGTCCTTTGTCGACACTGAGAGACTCGCTGAGTCAGTCTATCTCACGTGAAACACACAAAGCAATACCAGTATACGCGCCTGAGTAACGAAGTCGCCATCCACCGGGTCGAATAGCAGGCACCAGTATCGATGTTGACGTCCTTGGCAATGTGTGATGTGTGCGGTTGGCCATGCTTGAGATGTCTTCGTAGCCCTTTCGCCAGGGGGCGTAAGTGTGGTGCGAAGAACTGGGCGATGGCTTGTGCCAGCGCTGTTTCCATGGGCAGAGGGCGGCCTCCGAAGACGGCTGTATTGCGGGTCTTCCAGATCTCCAGCAGAACACTCCCTCGAAAGCAGAACCAGACCGTGAGCGTGTACTCCAAGCCGTCAGCCCACTGCTCGTGGATGATTTCCTCCGAGCCTACGAGGAACTCAGTCCAGGTCAAACGTTTTCGTACGAGAGAAGGCCAGATTGGCCGAAGGCGATGCCACACCTGGCGTACTCGTCGCCACTGCCAAAAGCAGTGCTCCTGTGTTTCCGGGACGTAGCAGCCTGTCTAGGGACCTATTGTCGGGTCGGTGGATCTCCGGTGCAGGAAGAAGAAGCGGGCATTGACCGGGAGGAGACAGTGGAGTAAGCGCGCTTGGATATCGTAGACTGTGAGCAACATACTCCGCCGAGGCGTGAATAGCACTGCCGAGTGGGACCAGAGGCGCTCTGGCGTGCAGCAGCTCTGTGAGCGGAGGGACTACTTCGAGAGGGTGGCGGCGACACATACGCTCCAAGCTACGTCGGAAGACGCGACGCGCGGACTCCAGGACTCTCCTGCATCCTAACGTGCAATGCTGCGGTGCGTGTGATGTCCACTACGGCTGTCACCAACTGAGCTGGGCGCGAGATCCGAGGACTTGGTCCCATTGTGCTGGTATGGCATGGCTTGACCTGCTCCAGAAGGACGACCCATGCGCTTCTTCGTTGGTGGAGTTGAAGGCTGCGGGTGAGGTGGCGATGGCGTGGACGTCTCTCCAGTGTGTGATTTCGCACGCAACGACGGAGCGGTTGTTCCCGCACGTGGCGGACAAGCCACAACTCTGCATGCATCTCCTGGGTCGAGAGGTCACTGTGACACCGCGGCTTACTTTTTACCTTGAGGGGAGACGGGTGGCCAAGATGCAGTATGACGTAGATTTCCTGGAGGTGCCTCTCCCGCTGGCCGATGCCTTCGCGTCTGCTGTCTTCATGGCCTCCGCTCTCTGTATGGTGACCTCTGTCTCATCCAGGTTTCTTCCAGTTTTCTAGCCTGTGCTGCGACTCTCTCGCTCAATCTCGATTGCTAGCTCACGTGTGCCAAGTTGTGGCGCAGCTTGATAGGCGAGGTTACCTTGCTGCTGTTATTTGACGTCTGTCGGTGCCCTCTAATACTTGGGTCTGTTGTGCTCTGCAGAGACACCTACAGAGCTGCTGGAGCGAAAGCCAACGGCATCACGCTCATCGAAGTGCCTCCCAAACGCTCCTTCATTGCCATGTGCGAGTATACGATCCGAGAGCTTGATCGGCATGGCGTCACGGTGGCCCAACAGAAACTGGGGAGAGCTGGAGAAAACCTGCATCGCGGACAGGGAAGCCGTGGCCAATGCTCCCGCAAGACTGGCGTTCCTCCTCCTTGTAGACGTCCCTCGGCCACAGTATGGTACTGGTTCACCGACGAGGTGGACCCGCAGTAGCGTGTGTGGTCGCTCCGCTCTCACTGCAAGAAGCCGGCCAGGAGCCATCATCTGGCGGACGCCAAGCTGCATCTGGACCAGTGCGATCCCTTCAAAGCGTTCATGAAGGGTATACCGGAGCATCGTCGCCCTGAATGGTACCGCAACGACAAGCCCAAGTCCAGCTGTCCACCCTGCACGTTTCCGGACTGCACAGCGCCCTCGCACCGAGGTCAGCGGTGCGTACACCACGCTGGGAAACAGTTTAGCGCAGTCCCGGCTGCAAGCTCGTGCTGAACGGACTATCAAGGCTATGCCCACACCCCTGCTCGCTGCAAGTGGGAAGGAGTGCACGAATGCCGTGCTTGGAGAACAGCATGCTCATGCTTGCGCCGCGTGTCTTGCGGTCCCACGCTTGTGACTGATGTCTTCCGGACCGGTCATGGTGTTCACTCGGTGCTAGTGTGTTGGCTTGGTGGTGCGTGCTGGAAGATTGCAAAGTGAACTGCTGGAGTGAGGAAGCTCTCCTTGGGGTAAAGCGAAGGGTTGTAGGGGTCCTCCCTGGACTGCAGATGTCAGTTCGCACTCACAGAGCTTGCCGACGGAAAGTCCAAGGCGAACCGCTTGCTCATCGGTATCGAGGCAGGTGGTCTCGAGCCTGACCTCATGGTAGCTTGGGATTTCAACGGCGAGCACCACTATGATCCGAAGGCTTGCTGGGGCGGGCTACAGGAACCCCGTGGAGTTCAAAGACGTGATGCTGACAAGCGAAGACTCCTGGCGCGGAAGGGTTATGCGGTGATTGATGTTGAAGTGCGTGACCCTCTGGCTCTAGCTTCTCGCTTTCTTCTCTCAGCGCACGCCGCACGCCATTCACTTCCAAATCTCGCTGCGTCTTCCAACAAGAGCCAGCACCATGTGCATGCAGCAGTCCAATAAGGAGAACGCGAACGCCATCTACAAGCACCTGGGTGCTCCCAGGATCCGTTTGGCGAGCACGGACTGGCTCAAGCTTGGCGATAGGACCCACTTCGCCGGCGAGGTGGGGCCATTGCGGCTGACACCAGCCCAAAACAAGATTTTCCGGAGGTCCTGCTCGAATGGAAAGGTCATGATGGCGTTTCTGCTGCTCATGTTCTTCGAGAAGCGCTTCAACTCTGCGCGCAACGTACTGGAGAGTGGCTTCAAGCTGGACTCCTTCCTTCCTGAGCTTTACCTCGCGTTCGAGTTTCAGAGTAGACAACACCTGTACTGGAGTCGATTCTCCTGTCCTCGATTGGGTGAGTTTGCTGCAATGTGCGCGTGCGACGAGTAGAATGTGGTGGAGATAAAGGCACATTGGGAGCGTGCTGCGTGGTCTGGGCTTCGAGGTGGACCTCAACCAAGACTGGGACGAGAGCGCGCGACAATTGCTCGCGGAGTGCACATCCAATGCGAACCTGTTGCACTTAGACGACGCTTGTCCGGCAGGCCGACCGGCCTCACTGGTGTAGCCCCAGCTCGGGGCTGAGAAGGACCCCCAGCGTTGCTCGCGCTCGAAATGCTTTGTCTGTGGGGGTGGGGTGGGTCACATGGGCTTCGCAGATCTCGCCGAGAACCACTTTGGCAGGTGCGTACCGTCCATCCGTTTCATGGAGAAGCTCGGCCTCAAGTGGCGTCCGAGCTGGTGTGAACCCCAGCTTACGCTCACCTCTGCAGATATGCCAGGTCGAAGCCTGCAACGAGTTGGCGTAGCTCAAGGGCAAGTGTTCGCGCCACGGTGGTAAGCGCACGTGCACCTGGGCTGACTGTGGTCACTTGGGGGAATTTGGTGGTGTCAGCATTCGGCATAATGGAGGGTGGGGCTGCAGTGCCAAGACTTGTGTTCGCAAGGTCAAGTCGCGCGAGTTGTGCAAGGTGCGTGGGGGCGGTTCTCAGTGCTAGTTCTGTGGCTCTATCGAGGCTGTCGTGTCAAATGGGCCCTGCATTCCTCATAAGGGTGGACGACGCTGTGCCGAACCCGGATGCATCAAGCGTGCAAAGGTACACGGCCATTGCGTCTGATGGTACTCCAAAAGGGCTCAAGTCACCTGTGTGGGGTTTAGGAAGAGGTGACAGCTCCTTCTCCAAGAAAATCCTTGGTCTTGCACACATGCCAAGCCGTACGCGTTGGGCAGCGGCGGGCACGAGAGTATTCGCTAGGTGTGTGTGTGGAGCCCCGCCATTTGATCGCCCAGAAGCTCTGCTGGCAGGAGTGCTGGGTCAGAAGACTGGTCTCCATTGTCCAGACCATCAGGCGGTTCTGAACTGCGTGCTGACCAATGCACTCTGACGCCCGAGCTTCAATTCTGGATGCCTGATGACTCGTGGAGGAGTGAGACTGACGTGTAAGCTTCATCCTTCGAGGGGTTGGCGGCAGTGTTCGGCACCAAAGGATTCCTCGTCTTCTCAATGCCCAGCGTTTCAAGTGCTGAACGACTCTCCTGGGCTGGAAAGCGGGCTGGACAGTCGGCTTCGATGTCCAACACTGCTGTATCCACGTTCGCATTGACGCTCACCTGACCTTGGGCACTTGCTTCTCTGTGGCGGTGAAATGCAGTTCACCTTGGATATACTTCTCAGTCTGTACATGCAGACAGTTCTACGACACTGCATCAAACGCACTCGTGCACTCATACAGCTAGTCCAGTTCACTCACGACTGCTTTTGGTGTTTCTTCCACGTGTAAAAGCCGCGGTAAAAGGCTTTGTTGGCGCGCAACTCGAAGCAGTCCGTCTCAATGACATCCTGGTGCGCCACATACGACTGGGACATGCCGAGACACTCGGTCGACTGCAGCGCTTTGGATTGCTCGCCACAATGACGCTCCCGGGCCTCGCGGACGTGGTCGTAATAGAGCTTGCATGTGGGTGTGGCCATGTAGTCCACGTAGCCTTCCCAGAGCGCCTCCGAGTCGGACGTACGGTCGCACAATTGATCTAGTTCATGACGCGTGGTATTGTCCGTCTGGAAGGTCTCGTGGCAGAAGAGCGACCAGTTCTCCTGCTTCCACGGCCGATGCGCGTTGTCTCCCGAGCACTCGTGCGCCGCCTTGGTCTCTGTCGCGTGGAAGATGGAGCAGGCGTGACGCGTCTGCCAAATGTTGTAGCGTTCTAAGAACGCCAGTCTGCTGCTTCTCGTGCGAGTCCGTGCATGTTTGCGTCTCGCAGCGAGTCAGCGTGTCGATGCGCTGAAAGAAGAGCTGGAAGCTGTCCACGCACTTGTCACTCAAGGCGTCGCTCTGCTCCGGGTCGTAGTGTGTCGCCACGTACTCGCAGATCTCGCCGAACCCCGCGCACAGGTACCTCCGTTGGGTGTCGAGGTGCGGGTCGTTCAGCAGCGACTGAGGCGTCTCTAGCCGCGCTGCAGTCGCCTTACCCAGCAGCAGAGGCATCGTGACAGTGATGCACAGCAGCAGCGCTGTCGTAGCCCTCCGTGGCGCGTTGGGGGTCGCTCGCGTCAGCATCCTTCGCTTTCTTCGCCAGTTCTCTACTTGTAGAAAATGACTCGGCCAGGCGTGATGCGGACGAGCAACCAATTTCGGATGCCCGATCTATGACTTGCGGCAACACTCAACGCTCGGCTCACATGTCCGCCGAGTCCTCCATGATGCAGAGAAGTGCTGTCAAACGTGAAAGTGGGAGAGGTAGCTAGTCGGATCGCCCAGCTGCAAGGCTTTAGGTGCCAAGAGCCGACCGAGGGGATATCGAGCCTACGAGGCAGTTTATAGCGGTCTGGAAGATGGTATCTTTGCAGGTCGAGAGCTGAGCACTGCGAGCAAGGGCGCTTCCTTGGTGAAGAACCACCTGCAGATCGTAGATGCAGTTAGCTCCTCGCGGATACTCCTCGTGCCCGATAAGGAGGACACAAAGTCCAAATCACCGTTTAGGAGTGTCCATGAAGGCGCGTCTTAGTTGACACGCATCGGTGATCGTAGTGTGGTCCCGATACATTCCCACTTCAAGGGCATTCCACGATGTTAGATCTAGGATTCTCTGCACGCTTTCACGGATACTGGTCGCTTGCCATCTTGACTTTGCAAGTTTTACTTCCTCTAGAGAGCCGTGAAATGAGAAGAAGAACAGAGTGTAGCGTTACGCAATTCAACTATATTCATCGAAGTTCAAAAACGTAGACATACAGAGATGAACATACGTAGTCAGTCTACAGACCACAAAGTCGCGCGACGTCGAACCCCACCGCTCATAGCTGCTGGAAATTGGCCACCGCCTGCGAGACAGCAAAGTCTCCCGAGTGGCTGATAGAGACGCTGAGTTTCGACAGGCCGAGGCGGCCGAAGATCTGCAGCGGGTAGCCCGAGAGCAGCACCGACGGTGCACCCGAAGCCGTCATGAAGATCTCGATCTCACGCAGCGGTGCACCAGCGCCCTTCCAGAGGTTGGGCTCCGTGGGTGCCGCGCTGGACATGGCCTTGATGACAGCCTCCTTGGCAGCCCAGCGGCCAGCGAAGCTCGCGGCCGGG
>JAADYK010001251.1:0-10223 GCA_023338225.1 Halophytophthora batemanensis | reverse complement strand
CCGTGCACCTCGAAGCCCATGGCGTAGCGCGCGGAATAGACGTCCACCTCCAGCTTTCGCCGTGCAGGGACCCTGCTCGCCTTGAACGCTGTGCGCGAAGACGGCCACCGCTGGCCCGTCAAGTGCCCCGCAAACCAGGCGGATGCATGCTCGCATTTCGAGGAGCTGCGCCGGCACTGCGGGCATGCGCGAAGGTAGGCGAGCCACGTCGAGGAGGTGTGGCCCAGCAGGCAGCGCACCTCCACCGTGCTGGTCGGCGACTCCCAACTTGGCGACACGAGCGTGTACTCGCGGAGATCGAGCTCGGACGGCATCGGCGGCGTTCATTGGGTGGTCCACCCACCATTGCCAAACTTTATGAAGAAGTCGTCAGAACCTGCGAGAATTGTTGTCTCGAATCACTGCAATATCTTATATTCAACGGGCGCCAAACTTCTCAAATTCATTATTCAACTTCAGTTTGTCCGAAATGGGCCAATCAAAGAGAACAGGGGCCCACTTTTCCGCCAATGAGAGCGTAGATTGGCGCCCCTTCGATATAGGGAATGGCAGGTTCCGGACAAGGCGAGCGGGCGCCAATCTCCATTTCATTGGCGGAAAAGCGGACCTCTACTCTCTCTGATTGGTGGGAGCAAGAGAGAAGGCCTCTCTCGACATGGAGCTCAATCTCCTCCGGGCACGTGAGCCCACGCAGTAGGTGTTCGGGCGTCCGAGGTGTGCATGATCACTATCATCGCGGGCACGCAAGAAGATGTTGACGAGCCGAGCTATCTCCTTCGTCGCTGCGGGGTCCGAACTGCCCGCATCCTCCGACTGCTGCTCGAGGAACGACTCTGCCGAGCCACGAGCAGCTCCAGCAATTTGGTGCGTGTACAGACTCTACGACAGGCGTACGGAGCAGTACTCAAGCACGACTGAGCGGGCACTCAGTATCGGAGAAGCAGTCTTGATGCGCATCTCGCTCTCGATATGCGCGCAGTCGCTACTCGAACGAGGCGACGAGCTGGCCATCATCGCTTGCCAACCTGAGCTTGCGCTGGGGGTTGGAGCAGCGGCAGCAACCCAAGCATGCTACGGCATTCCTCTGGCGAGCTAGTCGAACCAGGCCCTGTATGTTCCCGTTATATCGAGCGTCGGCGCCACGGAGTGGAACTGCACGACCAACTCGACGCTGTACCTCTGGTTTTGTCGGATACAAGCACTCCAGTCCCGTCGATCCGTGGTAGACGGCCTTGTGCTATCGGAGATTGTCCACGGTGAGATCTGAGATCGAGAGCACGACCCTGATTGATGCCCGAAACTGTCGCTGCGAGCGTCGATCAGACAGCAGCTTCGTTGTCTGACGACGTGCAGCAGCGATATCCTCGGGTAGTCGTATGCAGCCTGGTTAGATTGTGTGCGTAGCGCAGGTCGCTGGGCATGGAGGAAGTAGCATTGCTGTCCAGTCTGCTCCTTTATGCGTAAATTGGTAGTAGACCTATCTAGAAACTACTCGCGCCACGAGTCTCCACGGAAATGCAAGCAGCGCAGTGGTGTTGATTCGACATGTAGGAGATATATTTCAAGGGGAAAACGCATGCTCTCAACTGGGAGTGGGTGTGAGAGAACGAATGAATGCAGCTGCAGGGACCGCCGTGCTTAGGCTGTAGCCGAGCCGCCCAGCCACTGCAGCCAGGGTGCAAGCACGCTCTGGATGTCCACCGTGTCGCTTGTGAAGGAGATCTTCATCGTGCTGTCCTCGCTTTCGCCCACATTCGTAGTCAAATGCGGTGCCTCCAGGCCCGTGAACCCTTGGTAGCTCATGCTGTAGGTGGCGGGGATTACTTCGTCTAGCATCATGATCTCCACATACACCCCGGAGACGGTATAGCTACCCAACACCATGTCCTGCACGTACGTGGAGAGCGCAGCCGTGTCACCGTCGAACGTGTACGGGTACTGGTCTCCCAGGCTGGTCGCGATGGTCAATTCAGTGCCCACATCGACGGAGAAGACGCTAAAGGCCTGGACAAACTCCATTGATGCCGTGGCGCCCGGATTCCCCACGTTCGCCGACTGCTGCACGCAGGACGAGTATGCCGAGCACGAGAGCAGTTCCAGCAGCTTGACGCGTGATTCGGGTGAGCTGAAGATAGGGAAGACGTCTCCCAGGAAGCTCGAGCTGGCGTCAAATATGAACGGCACGTCCGTCGACTCCGAGTACAGAGTTTGCAGCACCGGCATGGCGTGCTCCATGAGCACTGTGGAGCACTCGGAGTCCACGAGGCAGCTCTCGTACGACGTCGCGCACTCGGCACACACGGAAACGCCTCCCGAGCCAGAGAACGAGTCAGTAGTCGCCGTGCTTCCACCCGAACTGAAGCTGGAACTGGAGGTGGGTTTAGAGCTGGAGCTGGAACTGGAGGTGGGGTTAGAGCTAGAGCTGGAGCTGGAACTGGAACTTGAGATGGAGCTGGAGGTGGAGCTCGTGTCCGCCATCGCCAGCCAGTTGAACCAGACACTGTAGGCTCCCACCATATCGGACGTGGGTGCCACAAAGCGGAACTGCATGGTCGACTCAACGCTGTACGTGAGCGAAGTGTCGGGTGCGCCAGGCCACTCCAGACGAGGTAGAGAGAAGTCTGTCGCGCCGTAATAAACGATCTTGTACTCTCGGCGATTGTCAGCGGTAGGATCCGAAATCCAGGACACAACCTTGATTCCCGAGGTCTCGATACCGCCCAGCATCGTCATCTCCACAAAGTCGTCCAGCGCCCCCGCGTCCCCGTTGTCGTAGTACGAGAAGCTGGTACCATCTAAGTTGTAGATAATGAACTCCTCTCCCACACCCACGGTGAACGTTGACATGGCTGGCGTGATCTCCAGGTTGGCGTATCCGCCCGTGGTCTTCAAGTCGCTGGACGTCTGGATGCACGACGCGTCCGAACTGCACGATAACAGATTCACGATCTTCCTGCGGACTGCGAGTGTCGGGATCTGCATCAAGACGCCATCCAGGATTTGCATGGACATGTCGGATACGAATGCATCCGTGGTTGAGGTGGCATCTGCATAGATGTACGAGAGCTGTGGTAGCAGCTTGTTCATGAGCGCATCGTAGCACTCATTGTCGTCGTAGCAGCTCTGTCGTTGCTCGGCGCAGGAGCTGCAGAACTCGCCGTCCGATCCCTGATCGCTGCTCCCGCTCCCCCACCACGTCGATCCACTGCCAGATCCCATCGTCCCATTAAACGTCAGCAGAGCCGCCAGCCTCCCAGCGTTCGGCCTGCGGTCCATGGACCACAGCTTCACCTCCCAGGGAGTGACGTTCACCTCTGGTGGTGGGAGACTGGATGATACGTCCAAGCCCGAGCCCCCCACGAACTCAAACTTGGGCATCCACACGGGGTTCACGAGCGAGTACACAGGTTCACGATCGTCCATGACGCTGTACATTCCCATGCCAAGCGTGGCCAACCCCAAGGTATCGTCCACAACCTGCATTGGCTCGCGCTCCGAATCGATCTCCAGGTAGTACGGGTCCTGGTACACTACGTCCATGATCCAGTACCGAAAGTTGTCCATGGCTTCGCTGAGGGAGATCCCAGCAACTGGGGTATACTTGTGCGCGACGCCGTTCATCCACATCACCACGACTGTGTCAGCGTACATGCGGAAGCGCAGCACAGTGGCCGTGGAGCCCACGATGTCCAGATACGTGGGTTCGTAGTACTTTCCTTCAGTCTCGTTGTAATAACCAGGTTCGAGCTCACAGCCATATGCTCCGATACAGTACAGCTCTGCCGCGAGGGCACTCCAAGCTTCTCGCGTCGTGAACGCCTTGCTCTCAAGCGATAGCAGCAGTGGTGCTAGATTCACACTCACACGAGTACGGCTGTCATCCGTGATTTCGGCGCTGTAGTTCCAGGAGGCCTGATCCAGCATAGGTGCCAGTACTTCCCGCGAGGACGTGGCACAGTCGTAGTCAGCCTCGCAGCGCTCCATCGTGGAGATGCAGCTCGGACATATCTCAGCAATGGCGTTGCGAGCGTCACTGTTTCCTGAATCACCACCGTCGCTTCCCGAACTGCCGTCGCTCGAATCGTAATACCTGTCCAGATCGAGTCCGAACCAGCTGTCCAGAAGACCCCAGGAGAGCCACGCACCGTCTTCCACGGCTTCGGATAGGAGATAGAAGTCGGCTTGGATAACCATCTTCACCTCTAACTGTGTACCTACGGACATCACGGTGAAGGTCGGCATCGGTACCCACGACGAAAAACCATCGATCCGGTACGTCACCGACGTGGAGTCACTCTCCAGACTCACGGTCAGACTGAAATCGCCGTAGCTCAACGTCATCGAGTACAGTTTTTCTCTCAGCTCTTCTGCTGAAGTTGACGAATCCAACGCCACGAAACTGTAGTAGGAACTGTCGAGAACCATCTCCACTTCCGCGCCTAGTGACGCAGTGAGCCAGAAAACGGGCCCGACTTTGACTCGCGTTGGCATCAGCGACGCCGTCTGGTTCGCTGGACGCACGTAGCCAACGGGGCAAGGCACGCGAGTCAGGCACTCCAGTAGTTCCAGCACCTGGTAAAAGACGGTTGGGTCACTCTCCGCCTTCCAAGTGGCCACCTCCGGCGCGAAATCGATATGGAACCGCAAGCCCTCAGCCTCGCGTTTGGCCGCGAGAGTAGGGAGCACAGAGTCGCGGATGGCACTTCGACAACCTTCACTCCAATAGCAGGAGGACAACTTCATGGTGCACTGGTAGCAGATGGGCACCTGCCATGCATCGATATTGCCGTACGATAAATCAACCCTGAAGTTGGGGTCCCAACCCAAGTGGTGTAGCCAGCTTGCGAGTCGCGGCCACGTGAGCAGTGGACTGCTATCCCACAGCTTCTCACCCTCTGGATCACGGTACGCAGAGATGATGGCCTTCCAATGGCTGCGTTCCAGCTCCTGGTATACCTCTGCAGCTGCGGGTTTGAACCGTGGCGGCTCGGCAGCCAGGAAGTAACCGTTCTTGAAGATGATCTCGAAACTGTACACCAAGCCCGAGTCTCCCGTGGTGGAGCCGTCCTTCATGTACGTGTGATAGTAGATCCCGACCCAGCCAGGCGTGGGGCTGCGGCCCCAGGAGCCTTCCACTATGTCGAAAGAGGTCGTCATGACGTCCCAGACGAAATTGTGGAAAGTGTCGATATCCAGCTCTTCAGTTGAGGTTTCGGGCCATACGAAGACACGCTCCTGATCGCGGTATCTCATGGTCACGTCCTCCGCACGCCCGTCGGTGGTTTGGCCAAGCTCAAAGACCACGCGCGAAGGCACAAGATCCAGCGTCGTGGGCGCCGCAGCAGGCCACGAGTCGTCCTCATAGCGCTTGACTTCACGTGGCAAGTCCAAATCGCAGCCGGTCTGGGCCGTAGAAATGCAAGACAACAAGTTCATGAAGAGCTCGTAGCCGTCGGCCGTGAAGAAGCCAGCAGACTGTCGTAGTCGGAAGGCCACATCCACTCCAAAACGGCGGCGATTGGCCTCAGCTGTGTCATCGTAACTGCCAGGGTCCATCTGAACCTCCTTGTTCTCGAAGACACTTGGGTACAATGCCTCCTCCACAAAGGCGCGGATGCCGGCCTGGCAGCCCGTGTTGGAATCGCAGGCGTCGTAGGCAGGTTGGCACTCGCTGCAAATGTCCCATGGTGAAGATGTGTTGCTGCTATCACTGTCACTGTCATCAGTGTTATCGCCACTCGTACCGTCGTCGTCCACAACTCCCTGCGTCCAACTCAGATCCACATGGTCGGGCGGAGGAACGTACTGGTACTGGGTCAGGTTCAACGGTGCGAGCTTCAAGCGCAGTTGGCTCGGTTTGTTGAGCCACCACGGCATCCCTCCCACGCTGACGACCTCCGGCGCCACACTCACGTTGCGGAACGAGATCTCGACCGTGAACGCCGGCTCCGGCCGCGTCTCGCCTGGCTCAGAGGCCAAACGACGGCCCGCTGGCACACCCCAATCCATGCTGCCACTGCCCATGTCGCTAGCGAACGAGGGGTCGACGGTGTCACTGCCACTGGTGCTGGTGCTGTCACTCCAGCCAAAATCCCAGCTTGAATCGTACATCGGCGGCTCCGTGGTGGGGTCGGCCATCCACTCGTCCCAGAGCTGCAGCAGCTGCGAGTTGTTGAAAAAGCGCACGTCCACAGCCAGGTTGTAGTCGCTAGCGTTGGGCATGGCAGCCACCACCTCTGCCGCCAGTTCCGCCTCAGACATCTCGCTCCAGAGCGTGGACGTCATGAACTCCTCATCACTTCCCGGGAGTCTCAGTGTCAGGTTGAAAGTGAAACTGGGCTCGCTGAACGTCACCGCTACAGCCGCTCGCTGGTGCTCCAGGACCACGACGCGACCTGCCGCTGAGGCAAAGTAGTGTTCCCCCACAGGACACCGGTTCTTCACGAAGCACTGGATGCCGGTGTCTGTGTCCTGGGTGAGCTGGAGCGCGTCCACAAACCCAAGGAGCTCTCCCCAGTCGCCAGCATCACCGTTTCCAGTCGCCCCGAACTTCGATCCAGACGACGACGACGCGGCCTTGATGTCATCCAGGTTGGAGCCCGACCAGAACGAGCTCGACCAAGACGACGACGACGACGATGAGAACGAATCATCAAAGCCGTTCTCGACCCCGTTCAGCAGCCACTGCAGTCCGAAGCAAGCGTCCACGACATGGTTCAGCGCGTAGGCTCCGTTGTTGATGTCGAAATAGTCATCAAACTCTGCAGCGCTCGCATTCCACGTCCCGTTCGTAGCCCCCAAGTCACGGTACATCGTTTCGTCGTACATGGCATGGAAGACCTCCTTCGGCACGTGCTTCGCAAGACAGCGCGCGATACGCTCGTGCCGCATAACCTGCGCATCGCAAGCCGCGCAAACGTCGCTGGGTTTGGCGGGGTTCCACGGGATGCCACTGCCGTAGCGGTGGCGTCTGAAGACCACGTCTAGCGCCAGTTCGTTGGTGATGGCACCCGAGAGGTTATCCTCCTCGTCGCCATCATCCTCAAACACCAGCGAGGAGAAGTAGTCGAGATCCAGAAGTTCCGAACCAGTGAAGTTAAGCACCCGAGGCAACATGGCGGAGCCAGCTCCTCCAGACTGGAGTTCGGCAGTCAGTCGTAGCAGCACCTGGTCGCTAGGACCCCACTCGGACTCCAGCATGTCCGTGGCAGTGGCGGTGGAACCATTAAACGCACTTGGGTGGCCCGGTCGATATCCTGGCAGCAGCGTGAAGAGCTGCTTGAAGCTCAGCACGACGTCCAGCTCCTCCGAGCGTGGGAACAGTGTCCACGTGGTGCGACGCGTCTCGTTGAAGCGCTGCATGAGCTCTTGCACGTCGGCCGAGCTGTTACGCACCAGCGCGCGCTCTTCCGGCGTCCAACCGCCCAGGATGAGCGGCATGGGCTGCCACGGCGCGTTCTGGCCCGTCGGGTCGCCGATGGTCGCGTAGGAGAACGTGGCACCGTCCAGCAGTTCCACACTGTCGTAGCGGTCCAGCACAAAGGCGTCCATGTCCGTGAGCAAGCCATAGGACGAGTGGAAGGTCACGTGCACGCACCAAGCCACGTGCGAGCAGTTGGCACGGCCTCCTCGCGCCACGAGCTGCGCACCAGTGAGTGCCACACCTTCTTTCGGAGCAAAGTGGAAGGAGCGACGGTTGTCCAGCTCACGTCCCGGGTGATACGTCGTCCCGTTGGGCGGATACGGCGTCTCCCAGCCCCACGCCGGCTCGAAGTCCCAGAGGTTGGACAGGTCGCCATCCCAGCCAGCGCTGCCGTCCCAGCCCACGTCGATCCAGCCGCTCCCACTGCCACCAGCGTTGCCCCAGGCACTGCCACTGCCGCCGCCATCCATGTATATTGGTGTGGACGTAGTTGTCCCTGCTGGGTCGGACGTGGCAGGGGGGGGCTGAGCTATCGGCGGGACCGTGGACGTGGGCGTGGGCGTGGGCGAAGGGGTGAACGTGGGTGTAGGCGTGGGTGTGGGCACAGGCGTAGGCGCGTTCCAACTCGAGCCGCTGGTGCTATCCATCGTACTGGTGCTGCCAGAGCCGGCCGGCGCCATTGGAGGAGCGGTCGTCTGCGCAGAGACGGCCAGCGCGGAGGCGGCGAGCACCAGAAGCGCCGCGAGCCTCGCCACACGTATCATGGCGTCGAAGCTTGGCGATCACGGGCGCGACGGCGTCGGTCTCTCTCTCTCTGGCGGTGCCGACTTCAGCGGGTAATCTCGGCTTTCGAGTCCTTCTGCGGGCCACGGCGATTTGGAGACTGAAGGCCGAGAGGCGAGAGGCGAGAGGCCCTTTGCCTTGGACCTTTGCCTCGGGATCTTGAGAGCCGTTCGTCTTGAACACCTTCGCGAAGAGTTGCGTCTCTTCGAGAAAGATCGCGAGTGCTCTTCAGCCTGCCGGACACGCTGAAGCGCAGCAGCAAACTACAGACGCAAGGGACAAGAGCTGCAGGGGTGAGGACAACACACACGCCAAGACTAACTCGCTCCAGCGTCGGACACCTGCTCCAAGGCATCAAGAACTCAAAAAGTGTATACAAGAGATCGGTTAGACGAGCAGCGACGTGACCAGTCCATCGCCGTAAGACCGGTCGATCTGCACCACGCCGTTGGCTACCAGCGAGTAGAGCGCGCGGATGATGACACCGTTGCCGTGCGGCTTGCTGTGCGCCACCAGCACCTCTCTCGCCGCCTGCTTGAGCTCACTCACGCCCATTTGGCCCTCGTGCGCGTCCAGCAGATGCAGTAGCACCGCCTCTTCTCGTAGGACAGGTGGGTTCGTGTCTCGCGCCGTGAGCAGTTGGACGTCCACCATGTGCTTCATCTTGCGCTTGCGTCGCGCCAGCTCCAGACGCAGAGCGTCCGCCTGCGTCTGCATCTCCGCACGCTCGTGTCTGGCAGCTTGAACCTCCTCTTTCAGCGCCGGGAGGTCCATTTGGTGGGCATCTTGCTGCTCCTGCTTCTCCTCAGCCGCCAGGATTTCGCGCTCGAGCGTCTCCTTCTCACTGCGCAGCTCGTGTAGCACCAGCTCTCGGGCCGCAGTGGCCGCATCCGCCTCGTCTTCACCGTCGCCTCGAGAAGCGTCCAAAGTGGACGCCAGGGTGCTGGCCCGTCGGCGCTTCTTGACCTGCAAGGACTCCACGGCCGCTTCAATGTCGCGCCGTTCTTCCAGACGCAGCGCCAGCGCCTCCTTGAGCTCTGCAGCTTCACTGCGGCTCTCGTCGTCCTCTTCCTCCTCCTCCTCCTCTTCGTCCTCGGTGTGCTGACTGAGCACGTCGCTGGCGTTCTCCTCGCGCAACGCCTTGAGCTCCACCTCGCGCTCGGCCACGCGCTGCTCGCGCGTCTGCATCTGCTGTTCCCAGACCGTCTCCTCCGTCGCCAGTTGCTCTTCCACGCGGTTCTGGAGAGACACCTCGTCCGTCTGCTTCTGCACGCGCTCCTGGAGTACGCGCACACTGGCTGTCAGCGACTCATGGCGACGCTTTAGGCGCGCGTAGCGATCGGCCGCCTCCGACGCGTCCGCCATCTCCGGCACCAGCCGTCCCAGGGCCTCCAACCACGAGTCGGGGCGGTTGGACGCGCTTGTCTTGGCTGCGTACGCCGACGCAGACAGCAGCGAGTAAAGGGACGTGGGCGGGTGTGGCGTCGGCCGGCTGGGCGTGCGGCGCGTGGACGACCCACTGCGGGACGTAGACGCGTCCTCCGGGGCGCGCACCGGCGCCAGCGCGTGCGCCGCCGTCTTGCGGAACGCGCAGCCCGCGATGGAGGCCCCCAGCTCGCGCAGGTCCTCCGCGCAGAGCTCCAGCCGCTGCGCGTCCTCCGACATCTTGAGCCGCTTCCAGCCTGTCGCCAAGTTGCTTCCTGGGTGTTTGCACCACTGAAGTGCCAGCACTTTAGTTGCAAATCGCCCTCCACTAGGTAGTGTACTATTCGCCGACACCGAGGCCAGGGTTGGCCAATCATGGAGACATAAATATAATATATATACATGGGGTCTAGTCTATCAGATACTTGGGATACGTTCGAAGCCATGGCCACCCACCCGTCTTGGACGCACCCGCGCTCCATTCTGTCATGGACCCCCCCGGCCGCGTAAGACCGCGAGAGCTCCGCTCGCTCTAGGCGGATCAAGGACGAGCGGTGGTTCCAGCGGGAAGAGCACTACACGGCGAGGACAT